>JAOXYA010005903.1:0-14320 GCA_028565675.1 Sorex palustris | reverse complement strand
TGTGTGTGAGAGAGAGAGAGAGAGAGAGAGAGAGAGAGAGAGAGAGAGAGAGACCTACCCTCATTTAGTTTAGTTTAGCTTTGCATATCAAATTGATCCTCCCTTCACTCTCCTGGTCTCTGGATTTGTTTTTGCCTTTGTTTCAGACCCTGGATCTATGTCCTTTGACCCCCTTTCTCGCATTGCTGGGCTGCAAAACCCCAGAACAAACTTCAGGCGCATGGAAGAGCCCGACTCTAGACTCTGGAGCACAGGGTGCCCCCTTGGGTCTGAGTTCGTGTGTTGAATCCTGGGTCTTGCCTCCCGCATCCTCAGTGCCCTCTTGGTGTCTTCTGAGATCCGCTGCAGCGTGGGCAGGCAGGCAGTGTCCTCCCCACCCAGGCTCCCGCTTCTCCCCCAGACAGGGTGGGAATAGGTCACACTGTCCCTGGGCGCGATAACGGGGGACTGGCTTGGGGAGGCCTCGGGGCCCCTCTTAAGGCGTCTACATCTGTATCAGTAAGTATCAGCAAAGGGGTCTCTCTCTCGCCAAAGGGAAGAAGGGCGCTGCTCCCTGCTGCCAAGAAGATGCCGGGGATTGGGGAGGGGCGGCCCAGTTAAGCCCACTCATGCTCCGTTTTCTTTCCCAGGGGTCTACTCTTTCCCACTCTCCATGTAACTAACATTTTAGAGACACGGGTATCTTTTGCAGCCTGACCCTGCATTTCAGTGGTGTCTGTCTTCCTCTCCCAAACACCAGAATTTTCTTTGAGGACTTTTAATAAAGGTGCCACCTTCCCTGGTTCTCTCCTGGTTCTTTTTGGCCTGAAGTTCGCATTTTCCCTTTGTACTTTCCCAGTGTCCCCACCCTCATTGCCCCTCACCCTGGGACTGCAGCCACAATCCCACGGGCCGTGATCTAGCTCCATGACCTGGCTTCAGACAGGCGCTTGGTTTGATGTCCCCTTGTGTGTGTGTGTGTGGGGGGGTCTTTCTTCTGGGTGTGAGCTTCTCATGGCCCCAAGGAAAATATTAGTCCATGCTCAACCAACAAACCCGAAAGCCTGCTAAGTTCTTTCCCCAGGAGGCTATTTAATCCCAGCCCTTATGGAGGGAAGGGTTGGCCGAGCAAAGGGAGGAAGAGGCTGTTTGCAGGAGACCAGGAATGGGGGTTTGCTCCTGGCTGAGTCCTAGGAGGATGGGCGGTGGCGGTGGCTGGGGGAAATGGCTTCCTTCCTGTTCCTTCCTTCCCATCTGACCACGCGATCCTCAGGTGACACAGGACCTGGGACTCCAACTTTGGTTTCTAGAAATCAAAAGAGATAGAGAAGGACAAGTGTGTGCTCCCTCTTGGGCCCACGATGGCTCCCTCCACACAAGGGGCAAACCTAGACCTGGGTGACGTGTCTCCTAGGACACGGGGCTGGGAAAGCTCAGGATGGTGGGCCTGGGGGAGGGCCGCGGAAGGACAGGGGCCATCTGTGACCGCTTAGAGGCCCCAAGGGCTGACAGTCTGCCAGGGCTGGAGGAAAATGAGTGAGAAGATCCAAAAAAAAAAAAAAAAAACCAAGTCATCAGATCCAAGCTTCAAGAAGAGCCAATGTTGGGAAAGAAAGAAGGAGGAATGCAGCTGCCGGAGAGATGGAGTGTGATTCAAGGGAAGGAAAACGTGGCAACAGAGAGTGAAGAGGGGGTGAAAAGAAAGAAATCTTCATCTTTAATGCTGGAAAGTCAAATGGTAACATTCAAAACTAAAACAATAAATTAAGAAATTCAAGATAGAACCAGTTATTTAAATATCTGAAGAGAATTCTTGGGGAAACAGGAGTCAGCTCAGATCACTGAAATTTCTGAGAAAATCTCAGAGCAGGAGAAGTATGCCCAGAATTTGTTACAGGTCTTAAAAAAAATCTTGTTACTACACCACACCAGGAATAGTAATATGATTTTTGATTTTTATTTACTTTGAGGCCTGAATCGCACAGTGGGCCTCAGGGTGCCGTACACAGCAGCATTCCTGGCCCAAAGAACTTTTAGTGGAAATCCACAAATGTGGCAACATTTTCTTACCACACTGACACATTATCACCGTTAAAATCCAATGCAGAAGATGGTCAATGCGTTTAGCATGTTTTTGCCACAGGATACTGGCAACATTCTTTGTTTTTGAGGCCATTCTAGTAGTTCTTGGGGGACCCTGTGGTCCAGGGTTTGAATCCCACCGCCCCGGCCCCCCCCACCCCGATCTTGCAGCATTCCAACTCTTTGAGCTTCTCTCAGACATACTGACAATGCTCTTGACATATGTCCTGGACAACTTGGAATTGCTTTGAGAGGTTTTATTTCTCAGTCCCAACTTCTTTTGCTTATTCACTTTAATTTTGTTAGTCTGTCTGCTGGCCCACCATCCCCCCGGTGCCAGGCATAAAACAGAGAGAGACAGAGATGAAGAGAAGGCCAGTCAGGTGGGGGCCGGGGTGGGGTGGGGAGAACGTGGGTAGAGTGTGTGCTGGGGGGACCCTTGGCCAGCACCCCTCAGGAGTTTGGCTGGGGGCGGGGAGTGGACACTGCACTCTGCTGGGTACTGGCTCGCGGTGGGGAGGACTGGACGTGATGGGGCCCGCCCGTGCGGGTGTGGCCGTCCATAGGCTGTGTCGGGTCCCTGCTTGGTCTCACAGATGCAAGGCCATGGAGGGGGACAGTGGGCAGGGCTCCTAGTTCAGAGACATGTCCGCTTTCTTCACTTGGAGGTAAATCATATTCTCTTTGCTTTTTCTGGATCTGCAATGACAACAGCAACAAAAATTGAGAGAGGAGAAAATTGAGAGAGCAACAAAAATTGAGAGAGGAGGAAAAAATACAAGGAGACTAGAAAGCAAAATTGGGTGGACAATAAATCAACGGTACAAATGGGAATGGGCTTTGCCTGGGGTCAGCCACGTGGTGACTCAAAAAGAAAATGCATAGATGGGTAAGCAATGAGGCCGGAATGGTCCCTCGGCCCTGTGGGAGTGGGACTGGCCCAGGCTTCTTGCTGTCATGTTGTGTCATCGCTGTCATGCCAGAGAAACCAGTAAATCCCAAACTTCTTCATCTTACATCACTAAAATGATGTTTGAGAGTACAGTAGGGAGGGCACTTGCCTTGCAGGCAGATGACTCGGGTTCGATCCCCAGCATCCTATATGGTCCCTAGAGCACTGCCAGGAGTGATCCCTGAGCACAGAACCAGAAGTAACCCCTGAATACATCCAGGTTTTGGTTGTGCCCCCCCCCCAAAAAAAGATGATCACAAAAGCATCAGTCCTACAAATAAATCTGATATATATTTTTTGTTATCATTATTATTAGGTTTGGGGGCTCCACCCAGCAGTGCTCAAGGCCCACTCCTGGCTCTGCACTCGGAATCACTCCTGGTGGCACTCATGTGGGAGACCAGAGGTGATGCTGGGGCTCGAACCCAGTTAAGCTGCATAAAGGCAAGAACCTTATCCTTGTCCTATTTCTTTGGCCCTTCAGAAATTATGTTTACAAAGTTCACAGACTTTTCAACGATTTTCAAGTAAAAAAATAATTCAAAAGCCATGTTTAAATGGAAAAGTTTCTCAAGCCAGCATTCCGAGTCCCTTGGAGAAGAAACCACACTCTTCTTCCTGCGCTCCCAGGTGTACGCTTTGGATGCTGCCAGTTGACTGTCAATATTGAAACCAAGCGTGTAGCTGCTCCTGCAACCCCCCAGCTCACCTCCAGACAGCCCCCCACCCCCCGACTCCACCTGGCAGTGCTGGGTCCTACTCTGAGACGGGAAGGGCAGCAGGTGACCCGAATCAGTTGGAGGTGCTGGAGTCCCGGCAGACCCCTGGTGGAGGGACCAAGCAAGTCTTTCTGTTCTCAGGGTCTCAGAGCCACTGAGCAGAGAAGCGGCAGGAGGGGGAGGGAGAAGAGCAGGAGCAGGAGTTGGAACAGAAGCACTTACAGCAACCAAGAGGCAGGAACAGCAACAGCAGCTAATGCAGCAATCATAGTAGCCGCAACAATCAAAGAGTGTCTGTGAGTGTGTGTGTGAAAGAGCCATTTGTGTACAGAGTATGTGTACAATGTCTATGTGTAGGATAACAATGGGTTTGTTCCTTTCAGCCTTGTTGCAGGGAACTTAGTTTACCTTAAAGCAATGTCCTTTCTGTATGGACACAGGAAGACAGTTAATATTATGTTGTATAACTTGGGAGTTGATTCACTCCAATAATATTTACTCCTGGGCATCTGCTCTCTCGACTCAGTTGCCCTTACTTCCTAGCACCCAAAAAGCAGGGTCCCGACGAGGGACTGAATGGACCCAGTGCAAGCTGTGAGATACCCTGACATCGAAATGGATCAGGCCAAAGCGCCACAATACTCAACTATAAGTTGAGAGCATGATCATAGACAGATGCTGTCATGATCCAAAAGTAACGACAAGACTAGAACCCTGCTGGGGTTAGGAAGACTAACCTGGCCTGACGACTGTGGTAAGACGTCCTCAGGAAGAACCAAACTTTAAATTGATATGTCTCTTACTGTGCTCATACAGAATGACATTGCTAGAAATATTAGATGCAGATTTACTACAATGATTTAAGTGGAATACTAGCTGAGGAAAGAAGAAAGCGACACACCCTGAATGGGATCCCGCCCTTAAGTGGATCTCCTAGTAACCCAGAGTAATTTCTTTAGATGAGATTTTATCCTTGAGTTAATCTCCTGGCGGAGTGGTCTTACCTCTCTTTGTTGATTTGTTAATGTTCAACCCACCTTTGTGTCACCACCCTATGTGATTGCTATATAAACTAAGACTGTAAGAGTGGAGGGGGCAGAGTCAGAATCCAGGGGCAGAGTCAGAATCCAGAGCGAAGGGCTCCAGAGAGAGAGAGAGAGAGAGAGAGATCGAAGAGACCAGAGGAGAGACTACAGAGAGAAAGTTAGAAATTGAGAGACAGACAGAAGAGAGCACAGCAGCACGCACAGAAGCAGAGCACAGAGGAGGAGCCACCCCGATCCGGTCCATACGCAGCAACTGGAGAGCACCGAACGTGGGCGGCAAGAGAGAGCTGCCCCAAGAGCCCTCCAACAACACATCATCATCTTCGCATCCCTTCCCCGTGCGTGTAAGATATAGTTTTTACATCTATGTATATAAAATATACACATGCTATGTTTTGTAACATATTTTCATTAAGCATATATGTAGATGACATTTGCCATAACCATGCCGATGGACCCTGTGCCTGACTGTTTCATTCGGGGTGCCCCGGAGGGGGCGGGTGAGACCCAAGGGACCCGCCCCACCCCCAAGGGACTCAGTCCCTCAACCAAAAACCTCCAGAACTCAATCACCACCATGCTTATGGCCGCTCTTCACATGCTTGGGCAGAGCCTCACCCATGAGTGAACCTATTCCTGGACCACGCGACAACTCATACCTCATACCACTCATACTCCAAGAGTACCACACCACATATGATGGGGTTTAAAGTAGGAGGCAACCAATCTTAGAGGGAAATTTTTTTTTTTTACCAATTTACATCGGCCAAGCAAAGAGAAGCGAAGTAAGTAAGTGGGACTATATCAAATTAAGATGTCTCTTCACTGCTAAAGACATGAGGACCAGAAAAAGAACACACCCCATGGACTGGGAGAGAAAATTTTCCACTACATATCTGATAACGGATTAATAACCCAAGATATATAAGGCACTTATAAAACTTAACAACAAAGAACAAGCAACCCCATCAAAAAGTGGCATAAGAGATGAACAGGCATTTCCTTAAAGAAGGCATTCCTTAAAGAGGAAATATATTATCAATGACCAGTCGGTATATGGTAAAATGCTCTGCATCATCAAGGAAATGAAAACCAAAACAACAATGAGATACCCTCATTCTACTATGACTGGCACACATAAAAAGGAATAAAAACAACCAGTGCAAAAAGGAACCCTTATCCTCTGCTGGTGCAATGTTGATTAGTTCAACCTCTGAAAAACTTTTTGGACACTTCTCAAAAACCTGAAAATTGAGCTTCTCTCTGACCCAGTAATTCCACTTATTGGCATGCAACCCAAAAGGCCCAAAGACACTATTCTAAAAAGACACCTGCATTCCTATGTTCACTGCTGCCTTATTCACAATAGTCAATTCTGGAAACAAGAGGAGCATCCAAGAACAGATGACTGGATAAAGAAACTGTGATTCATATGCATGATGGAATACTACTCAGCGAAAAGCAAAGATGGAATCATGCAATTTACTCTCCATGGATGGATCTGGAAAGTATCATGTCAAGTGAAGTTAGTCAGAAGGAGAGGGATGGATATAGAAAGATCTCTTTGATATGTGAGCTATGAAAAAACATAGTAAGGGAATAGCAAATGACCAAAGGCAGCAAAACCTGAGATCTGGACTACAGAGCCGAGCAGGTGGGAGAGGGGAGGGGAGCCTGAGTTGTGGTAGAGGGAAGTTCAAAAAGTCTGTAGTTGGGAGAACATTCTTCATCGGAGTATAGCACGCCTTCTCATTCTTTTAGAAGTCTGCCTAGTAACTTGCTGAGTAATCCATAAATTCTGTAACTATCTCCCAAGGGAGAGTATTTAGGCTGTTTGCAACTTTCTGTGTGGCACAGAAATTGCTTTCATGGAATAATCCTGAAGTTTATCACTTTTCATGTGTGACTTCCTGGCAGTGTGGAAGTGCTGGGTGAAGCAATGTTGCATAGTTGTCATTTGGTTCCTGTCACCCATGATCCGTCAGAAGGCAACTATGTGCTCTCTGGCATGAAAATGACTCCTGGTTCTCTGCTCTCTCTTCAATGCAGGGTGTCACTCTGCAGTCCAAGTGGCGGTACCCGGGTAATACACAGGTTCCATCTAGAGGGGGTCACACTGGGGGACCGTGTTGTGCCATGATTGAAGTCATGGCTTTGTGCCTGCCAGGGAATGGTTCTACCCTGAACAGTCTTTTTGGGCCTCCAAGGAGCAAGAGACTACCCACTTCTTTTTGTACTGTTCATTGACTGCGGACTGAACATATTTCTTTTCATTGGCTCATCTGTTCAAGTTCTTCACCATTCTTTTCTAAAGAGTGGTTGATCTTTTAGATTTTTATATATTGGAGTAACTAGTCCTTTGAAGAGTAATAATTATTTTCTCTAAACTCATCATCATCATCATCATCATCATCATCATTATTTAGCCTTGGGTAGCTTTTCTTTCTTTTTTTTTTCTAAAAAAAACCAAATATTTATAGCATACTCTCCATTGTCTCAGGTAGCATACTTAAGTATTTGTATACTATATACAAATCTCCATCTTGCGGACAAGAAATTGAAACCTTCAGGTCATTAATGGACAAGTCAACCTGGTAGACTTTTATGCCCTCCATGATTCCATTCAGGCTGTCTTGGTCCATATACAACATACTAACAAGACATAGGATCAGCTTCTAGAAGATCTGCTCCTGCAGTACATCTGGGCATTAGGTGAGTATGCGAAGAGAGAGTTAGGTCTTTGCTTTGGGTAATTTTGCAAAGCAGAATTTATATCTGTGTGGGAGGGTCAGAGTGAGGGCTCTACAGCAGTTCTCAGGAGCCCAGAGGTCACTCCTGGCATTGCCTGAAGTGTGGGCCTGGAGGTAGGGCTGCTTGGGTCCAGCTGACTGAAGCCACTGCCTAACCCTGGCAATGCTAGGGGGAGGGTCCATACAGTTCCATGTATTAAACTTGGGACTTTGTGCATGCAAAGCGTTCACCCCAATGCTTTGAGTTATCCCCTTGGCCCCTTAAGGTAGAATTTTTTATTTTTATCAAGGCCAGCTTGTCAATCTTTTAAAAAATGAGTATCAAATTTCTTATCAGGTTTACAAAGATTTTTCCCCCAATCTGAAAGTAAAAAATGATTTTCCTACAGTGTTACCACAATTTTGCGGTTTCTTTTCTTTTCTTTTTCTTTTTTTTGTGGTTTTAGATCTTGGGCATATTTGAATAGATTTTATTCTTGGTGTGAGGTACATTTCAACCGTGTCTTTATTTTTCTTTCTTTTTTGGGGTAGGTTGGGCTGGGTGGGGCAGGTTTGAGCCACACACAGCAGTGCTCAGAGGCTATTCCTGGCTCTGTGCGCAGAGTGACCCTTGGTCATACTCAAGGGAACATATGTGGTGCCCGGGATTGAACCAGGGGTACCAACAAAGGAATCCCATGCAAGGCAAGTGACTTATCTCCTACACTGTCTCTCGGCCTCTCAGCTTCTTTCCAGTTGGTGGTCGAATCATCCCTCTTTGTGTTCTGGAATGTTCGGTTAGGGCACTCGGCTCCTTACCTCTGCATGTTTTCAGCTTCCTCGATGGTCTCTGGCAAAGCCTTCCCTTTGGTCTCTGGGAGCAGCAGCACAAGCCCCCCAGCAACTAGGCCAACCACCGCTGGAAGCAAGGAGAAAGCCATCACTTAGAATCAAGACAAGCGGCGCTATAATGAGAACATCTCTCCTTTCGTAAAAAGATTTTATTTTTTTGTATTTTCCGACACTTAACAGATTCCTTTGCCATCTCTGCCCTATTTTCCATCATAAATATTATGTCGATTTCAAACTCGGTTGGATTACAATTCCTTATAGGGCAATGGAACACTGTGCATTTTGAATCAAGGTTATTCTAGGCTAGAGGCCATGGCCACAATAGTAAGATGCTTGGGAGTTAGAAAATAGCTCTGGGAACAAAAGCTCTCTCTCAGGAAGAGCACGGCTGCCCTGTCAGTACTTAGTAAGGAAAATTAGTCAGAAAGTTGGATCATTACTAGCCGGTCCCAGTAACAAATCACGCGTGACTGCAAAGTGGAATTAATAAGTATAGCCAGACCTTTCAGCTCTGATTCAGATGTTGGACAAGCTCCTCTTTTCTTGGTCTCTAAATTGTTTTGCATATACGAGGGGCATGTAATATAAACATGACAGTGTTTTCATTTTTTTGAAAACCCTCTGAACGTTCTGGAATTGTGAGGAAACTTTTTATGTTTTCTTTAACAGAAAAGAGGAAGTAGGGTGTGTGTTCCTTACTAGTTTGTTGGGGGCAGGGTGTCAAAAATTGTGTGCTGGACTCCAGTTGAGCCCTTTAGCTGAGGCAAGAGTCCGCGCTCTCTGCTTCTCTCTCTCGACCTCCCACTTGTCTTGTCTTGTCTTCTCTTGTTTGTCTTGGAGCCCCCCCCCCCCGAAGTTCTTCCATTTCCTGATGGTCTGATTCCCCCTGAGAATGCTCCCAGATCTGCTGTTACGGGGCTGAAAGGATCCACCTGAATTACTCTTGCAAATTCTCTTCAAACTTAGCAAGAATTTCCTGGTGGCACCTAGGGTTAGTACCTAGGGCGAATCAGAACTGTGCTCAGTTGACTTTAACTCTCCAGAGCTCCAGAGCCGGTGAATTATGGGATGGCCCTTGATGAGAATTAGTGTCTACTGAGCATTTCACATTGGCCGGGAAGGACCTCAGCACCCAGGAGAGTTCTGAGCTATGGTCCCAGTGCTCTTTCAAGAAGGACGCCCCTGGCCTGTTTGTCTTTTCTAGACATTCAGATAACGGTGTCCTTGGCCATTTCAAGACCACAACCAGCTTAGTACTCGGAGCAGAAAAGCAAGATGATGAGATTAAAATGTGGTATTCTCATACTGCCAAACTCAGGCTGAAGTCTGGGGAGGGAAGAAGGAAGAACTGGCGTTGAGAAAGAAGTGATGGGCTGTCTGTGTGTGAACCTCTCCAGCGGGACGGCAGCTAAAATTCTCCATCTCTCCAAGGGGAAGGCCTGAGGGAAGGTCACCAGCGGTATCTGGCCTGCTGGCTTAGCTCCAGTGGCCTGCGGCCTAGCTCTGCTAAATGGTCCTCAGGGACCCAGCGGGTATCTGCTCCTCCCCCAAAAGTACTGCCCAACCCTGGGACCACACACTGACCACCTATGGGAGAAGCTAAAATTGGGTCCATACAGGTTCCCAGGGGCTAAATTCAAGAATCAGGGACTGGTGTCTATGGTCCCAGGCCAGTTCACTGTCACGTAGCTGGAGTGAGGAGGAATTCCTCAGGCCTGTTTTCAGGCGAGTCTCACCCTGACTGGGACTTAGCTGGCACATGGACAGCAGTGGAAACTTTCTCCTGTGGATCCCCAGAGCGGAGGGGAGAGCAGAGAGCATGCGTGAGGCCACGGGGGCGGGTGGGTGCTAAGGAAGGGGACTCCCACCTCGGCCTGGCAGACAGAGTTCAGGATCTGCCTGGGTGTTCCCTGCCATGGATCCAGGGTCCTTGACACCTCGGATGGGAGGCCTAGCTTGGGGTCCTCTTGACTGTTCTCATCTGCTGTGCTGAGACCCAGGGCCCTTGGAACGGCCGGCACCCACTGAGACCCCCGGCATTGATACACAGGCTTCATCATGGCCTGGTTTTCTTGGACTTCAGAAGCTCTCTTCATAAAACCGGAACTGCTTTCCTTAGACGTCATGAAGTCAAGGAGTTGGCATTTTCCACCTCTGAGCTTTGAGGAGGGAGGATCCTCTTTCTGGCCCAGGGGCCTGAGGATGGGTGGCAATTCAGGGAGGGACAAAAGGCCCTTTTCAGGGAGAAGAAAGACACTTCTGTCTGTCTTTCCTGGACATAGACCCTGGAAGGCAAGTCCCAGAGCATTAATACTCGAATGTCCTAGAGCATTAATACTCAAGTATCAGCAGTTGCCAACAGTGCTAGCACTGCCACAGCCATTGTACTAATTACTGGGCAGACTTAGCAGTTGTTCCCAGGCATGGTGCCTACTTGGATGCAGAAAAGTGAAAGTTAAAGAAAAAAAAACAACCAAATAAAAACACACCTCTAGGAAAATCGGTTTTATGTGAGACATCTCTGAGAGCTTCTTACCAAAAACCACCAGCGGAAGCTCCTGCCAGACATCAGTGAGCCGGTAGACCAGGAAGGGCGTGAGGATGCCCCCAATGTCACACATGGAGGAGCAAACGAGGACCCCGAGGTTCCTGAAGGCAGAGAAGTAACTGAGCTTAACCTTAGCACCCCGCTCCCCAGTGAACACCTCCAGCCAGTGTCAGGTCCGGCAGGGAACCCAAACCTGTGCCCCAGTCTCAGTGCCCCGTATTTCTCTGGTCTGTCTGTCCATGCAGCCTTAGGACTCATTCTCCTTCATGAAATCTCTTTCTGACTTTTGTGGGGGCAGTGGGTGTGTGACTCAGTCTTACACCCATCACTGAGACTCCTGCTAGGGTGGGCCCAGCCAGTGGGCTTGCCAGTGCCCTGGTGGCTCTGTCTTCGTCCCAATTTCTGTGGGTCAGCGTAGTCTGGGACTGGGGCAGGATGGGAAGGTCCAGAGCTCTGAGCTGGGATTGCTGCTGCCGGCCATAAGCAAATACTTTCCCTTGTGTATTATTACTATGATTGTTACTGCAGTACCAGGGCAGGAATCCAGGGATACAGTCAAATGCTTTTTCTCTGGGCTATATCCTAGACCCTCAAGCACCTTCACGCACCTGATGAATGTGGGGTACAGCTCAGCGTTGACCAGACAGACCATCTCGTAGGCCATGGTGATCCCCATTCTGCCCAAGCATGCCACCAAAACTTTGAGCCACTGCAGGTCTGAGGGAAACACAAAGACACACACACACACACACACAATAAATTGCACATAATTCTTGGTCTCTATGACTCTCTTTGAGGGGTTGCAAGGAGAACTTTCACATTTAAAAAAAATGGTACTTTTCTGTTCTCAGGACAACTGACCCAGATACCTCGTGTTGGTTTGTTTTCACTTTATATTTTCAGTTTCCAGAGCACTAGCTCTGCTTGGCGGCTACTTCCAGCTCTGGGCTTGAAGGTTCCTCCTGATTAGACTCATGGGACCCTCTGCACTGCTGGAGATGGAAGTGGGATCGACAGAATGCAAAGCCAGCACCAGAACTGCTATACTAGCTCTCCGCCCTATGTGCACTTTAGATGCAATTCTCAGACCCTCTTAACTTAAAATTTTGGTTGCGAATGGTAGCAAGAGTACCCCAGCTCTCCCCAACAGTGTCCAGAGGTCCCCCCAAAGAAGGAACAAGATGGGGCTTATTCTCCAGAGCTGCTGCTGAAGAAGGGCACCAACAAAGCTCCGAGAGTGAGAAGTAGCCTGACACACAGGCGTTTACTTACCTCATTGATAAAGCATTTTAAAAGGGAAGAAGGGAATGAAATTTGTTCATTGATGACAACTACTTAAGTTTTCTAAATTTTCCTCCAGCATAATGCAGGGAGACCAAGGCAGTTGCCTTAACTCAGACCGGGGGAAATGCTGGAATAAAAGTTAACTCCAGGGACTGGAGCAATAGCACAGTGGGTAGGGCATTTGCCTTACATGCTGCTGACCTGGTTCAATTTCCAGCATCCCATATGGTCCCCTGAGCACCGCCAGGAGTGATTCCTGAGTGCAGGGCCAAGAGTAACCACTGTGCATCGCCAGGTGTGACCCAAAAAGAAAAAAAAATCATCAAAAACAAAAACAAAAAAACAAAAGTTAACTCCAAAACCCATGTTCTCTAGGTCAGCTTGAGCACCTGTGTCTTAGGTCCTCAGAGCTGCTCTTTTTCATTAGACTGGGTTACCATTAGGTGAGACCCAGTCGGCCATCTGGTGAGACTCTATCCTGTTAATCTTCCATTGGCTGAGACTGTATCCCATTGTCTGTCACGGACTGAGCCACCATCCTTTGGGTAAGACTGCCCTGTCAGGCTGCCACTGGTGTGATTCTGTCCCTTTGGGCTATTTTGTATGTTTCTGTTCTACTGGAAAATCTTTGAGTGCAATTGTTTTTAAAGGCAAGATGAGGCCCATGAATTTTCTCAGGAAAGTCCCAGATGCAAAGTTTATTCTTTTTGTTCTTTTTGGGTCACACCTGGCAATGCACAGGGGTTACTCCTGGCTCTAGACTCAGGAGTTACTCCTGGCGGTGCTCAAGGGACCATATGGGATGCTGAGAATCGAACTCGAGTGGGCCGCGTGCAAGGCAAACGCCCTACCTGCTGTGCTTTCTCTCCAGCCTCATAAAGTTTATTCTTTCCAAATAGATTTGGATGCTGTATCTCATGGCCTCATCTCCAAGGGTCTTCACATTCCTTCCTCTCAGGTCATGGAAGAAAGGTACGCTTGGCCTGCAACTTACCATGAGGGATAAACACGGAGACAAGACAGGCTGCCCCTGCCACGATGTTTGATGCAGCCCATGGGTACCGGCGACCAATGCGGTCTATGGTGAAGATGATGATGAAGGCGGAGGGGAATTCAACCAAGGCCGAGTAGAAGAAATCTAGGTAGATGTTGCTCCCTGCAAGGCCCATGTGCATGATGAGGCCCTGGTAGAGAACAGAGCTTGTGAACCTGAGCAAAGAGGAGAGCCCCGGTCAAGCCGAGCACCAAGACCAATTGCCAGAAGGGAGAAACTTCTGGAGAAACAAAAGTAGAATTTAAGTCACTTCTCTCTGTCATTGGTCATGGCTATTCTGTGTGTGCCAGTGTTTCTGCGTCATCTAATTCACTGGGGTGATGGGTTGCGAACTCAGATCCAGAATAAGGGGGGCATTAGGATGACTTTCCTTGGTCAGATAGAAATGGAAGATGCCTCCTTTTCAAGAGTCATTTACTGAGCCCCCCTGTATCAGGCTATCTACGGCTCCTATTTGTGGTCTTCTAATTCAGTTGGAATCAGAAGGTTTGACTACTTCATGCAAAAAGAATGAAGAAAAACAGGAGCCCCACATGGGTCCCAAACTCCTCAGTGGGCACATGCACTTCCTGGGTATTTATCTTTACCATGGTATGTACTACATTTTGACACTGTTTCTAGCTTTGTTGACTGAAGGCCTTTATCATCTGTAATGGAAAGGATGAGGTCAATGGGCAAGAGTCACATGCGTTCACAGTAGGAGAGAAGGAGAGTGAAGCCAAGTGTCGGCGTTGCCATTTACACAGGATTGTGAAGGTTGTTAAATTAATTCCCGATGAGCTCTGCTCTTGTCAGTGATTGTAAATCTTGGTTGGGCTGGCGTGGGCTGTCCTGAGGCTCTTGGGAAGGGGAGCGTGCTCCAAGTGAGGTTGGGGCAAAGCAGACAGCTCATAGCTTGCAGTTAGAGATTGTGGAGAAAATCATCATTCTACTCATGCACAATTATTCAGCAAGTAGATTTCACCCCAAAAGTCACCGGTCACAGTGACGGTCCTCCTGTTATTCATTGATTTGCTCGAGCGGGCCCAGTAACATCTCCATCGTGAGACTTGTTACTGTGTTTGGCATATTGAAT
>JAOXYA010005895.1:0-14320 GCA_028565675.1 Sorex palustris | reverse complement strand
TTGCTCGAGCGGGCCCAGTAACGTCTCCATTGGAGACTTTGTTGTTACTGTGTCTGGCATATCGAATACCCAAAAAGCACAAATAAAATAAATACTGCCATCTAACCTAAAAAGATAATATGAGCATTAGAAAAATAGTATCCTTTATCTACTGATGGAATTAAAAGATTCTCCCTGTGGTTAAATTGCTACATCTTCACTACATCTTAAACACAGAAATTCTAATTCCTAGGAAAACCCTATTTATATCATAACTTCAGTGAATTTTTGGTTAAAGTGATCTTCACACATATTTTCTTAGGCGTATAATCTTTACCATCTGTCATGTCTTATTATTTAATATTTACTTATATGTGATAAGTAGTAATGAATAGTGATACGTAGTGAATGACTAAGTATAAATAACAAATGCCAAAATAAAGCAAAATGCACATGATTGAGACAATAGTCAGCAAGTTCTAATGTAATTGGATATAAAATATTTCTGATATTTGCTCTCAAATAAGTTGACAAACTTTATGTTTCCAAACATAATTTAAGAAGCTGTTTCAATATATTTTTAGTAGTTGGCTAAAATTTTGTTTGTATTTTTTTCTGGAGT
This sequence comes from Sorex palustris, assembly GCA_028565675.1. NCBI lineage: Eukaryota > Metazoa > Chordata > Mammalia > Eulipotyphla > Soricidae > Sorex > Sorex palustris. The sequence continues at coordinate 13,719 of JAOXYA010005895.1, read as the reverse complement.
AATTATATACACTGAGTTTTTCTAGTCTGCAGAAAGAACATAAAGACAAAGTATGCGAAATAGAATCAATTAGAAGTCCTATCATTATAAAAAGATATGGCGATATTATGATTTGCTTAGTATTATAGTAACTAAACAATGTTTTTGTTTTTGTTTGTTTTTTTGGGGGGTGTCACACCCAGAAATTCTCAGGGGTTAGTCCTGACTCTGCACTCAGGAATTACTCCTGACGGTGCTCGGAGACCATATGGGATGCTGGGAATCGAACCCGGGTCAGCCATTTGCACGAAAATGCCCTACCCACTGTACTATTGCTCCAGCCCCTAAATAATGTTTTTGGTTGATAAAATTCATCAAAGTAAATGATGGGGAGGGCAGAGAGAGAGAGTACAGTGAGTAAGGCACTTCTCTTAAATATAGCTTACCTGAGTTTGATTCCTGAAAACCCTATAGTCTCCTAAGCTGGCCAGAAGTGATCCCTGAACGTTGACCCAGGAGTCACCCTGAGCACCACAGAATGTTGCCTCCAAAACCACAAACCAATGGCGGGGAAAGCCATACAGATTGTACATGGAAAACTTATTCTCTAATATTAAAAATATATAACGCAAATATAAAAAATTTTAGAACAAAATATTTCACTATGTCTACACAAACTAGTGGAAATGAAGAAGTGATTCTTCAATTTCTTCAACAGTAAGAGGAATATCTTTTACTATTTGGGTTAGAAGAGAAAAGTAAGTCAAAGGAGATAATTAAAAGCAAGAATAAAATCATTTCAAGGCAAAGCAGGACAAAAGAACTGAGAAAATCTGATACACTCTTTAAAGAGTTTTGGAGAGATATGAAAGGAAATAAAAAATACCATGGTTTTAGTCCATGTCCATTTTCTCCCTCCTAAAACATAGGTATGAGTGATGATGTACTCTGAAATAATACCTTAGCAGGGATTTTACATATAAAACTTGCCTTCTTCCTGATAATTAGGCCTAATTCTGTCTTTAAAAGTAAGTGCACACTTATTTATTCACACATCAAGTAAACAGTTCCTTAACAAACTATTTATAAATATAGATTATATAACATTTTGTTCTTTGCTTTCTGAGCCTCTTCATTTTAAATTAAGTCTTAAATTGAGGTTTATTAATTTTAAAAACTTTCTTTTTAACATTCTTGAATGACTCATCTAGTATTTTCTTATACTTTTTTCCACATTGATACGTTATTTAGTACCCTTATATTAATTTTGGGCTGGAGCTATAGCACAGCAGTAGGGCATTTGCCTTGCACACGGCTGGTGGGTCAACCCAGGTTTGATTCCTCCACCCGTCTCAGAGAGCCCGGCAAGCTACCAAGAGTATCTTGCCCTCATAGCAATGCCTAGCAAGCTACCCATGAGGTATTCGATATGCCAAACACAGTAACAACAAGTCTCACAATGGAGACGTTACTGGGCCCGCTTGAGCAAATCCATGAACAACGGGAGGACAGTTCCACAGTTCCACTAAACACTCATTTAAAAATTTTAGGTTTTTGGGTCACACCCAGTGATGCTAAGGGGTTGCTCCTGGCTCTCCACTCAGGAATTGTTCCTGGTAGTGCTTGTGGGACCAGATGGGATGCCGGGGATCGAATCAGCCCGGGTCAGCCGCGTGCAAGGCAGATGCTTTCCCCGTGGTACTATATCACTCAGGCCTCAGTTGTTATAGTTTCAGTGGTGCGTCTCAGCCAGAATGTCTTCATCCTGAAGACAGCCAGGAGCTGGAGGAAACCTGAAGGTTTGAGAGTCGGAAGGAGGGTGCCTTGTCAGGCGTGCCCTGGCCTTCCTTCCACTATGACCTCTGTCTCCCAGCCCGCTGCTTCCTGAGCCCGGGGACACTCTTGGGAGTTACTTTAGCACCAAATAAGCCTTTAATTGGCCGCGATGTGAAGAAATCCAGCCGCTGGCCCAACACTCCTGTGATGCTCTTGTTAGTGTCTAATTACGGCCCAGCTCCCAAACAGCAGCGCCAGGCAGGGCTGCCCTGGGGCTGCCTCCAAGCCTCCATGGGTTGGAGCAGGTCTTGGAGAGGAGGCTGCTCTGTGTGTCTGCGGGCAGGGCCTGCTTTCTGGAAGCCTCTGAGCATGCCAACAAAACTGGGCTGGGTGTTTTTTTTTTTTTTTTTTTTTTTTGCTTTTTGAGTCACACCCTGCGATGCACAGGGGTTACTCCTGTTTCTGCACTCAAGAACACTCAAGAACTACTCCTGGCGGGGCCAGAGCAATAGCACAGTGGGTAGGGTGTTTACCATGCATGCGGCCGACCTGGGTTCAATCCCCGGCATCCCAAATGGTCCCCCGAGCACTGCCAAGAGTAATTCCTGAGTGCAGAGCCAGGAATAACCCCTGAGCATTGCTGGGTGTGATCCAAAAAGCAAAAAAAAAAAAAAAAAAGAATTACCCCTGGTGGTGCTCAAGGGACCATATGGGCTGCTGGGAACCAAACCCGGGTCAGCTGCATGCAAGGCAAAACGCCCTGCCCGCTGTGCTATCGCTCCAGCCCAAAAACTGAGCTGGTTTTAGGGTTGTGTGGGTTTTTTTTGGGGGGTGGGGTGGGGAGGCGGTAGGGTGAGCATACCTAGAGGTGCTCAGGACTTCCTCCTGGCTCTGCACTCACGAATTACTCATAGCAGTGCTCATGGGACAGTATAGAATTCTGGGTATTGAACCCAAGCAGCTACATGCAAGACTAGCACCCTCCCTGCTATACTATCTATCCAACCCCCACCCCCGCCCAAATCATTCTGCTGCAAATTAAGCCATATGACGGTCGACTTTTTCTATTGTGTGCAATTCCGTTTTCCTCCTTGCGCTGAAATAAAGTGGAATTTTTGACCTTTTTGTTTTTTTTTTGGGGGGGGGAAGCTTTACTGGCTGTACTCGGGGCTTACTCCTGATTCTCAAGGATGATCCTGAAGCTCAAGGATGACTCCTAACAGGGCTTTAGGGATGAAACTGTGGGGTGACCAGGGATCGAACTTGGGCCCTGCTGTGTGCCAGGCAAGCACTTTCCCCACTGTACTATCTCTCCTGTCGCCATCCTCCTTAGTCCTTAGTTTAAGGAGAAGTTGCATGGATGGGTCACGTCTAGGCCTCCGTGCTCTCTGGGTAACAAAGCGTGCCCCCTGCGTCCTTACAAAGGTGCTTCCAGCCCAAGGCCATGCCACACACTTCCTCAGCAGGCTTTTTGAGTGCATGTTGCGTGGCTGGTTTATCTTCAGTGACGATGCCGTTTACCGACCGCCACTGAGCGCGGTTCTGACCGGATCACGCCCGACTCCTTCGTCTGTACTCAACTCCTGTCCTTAACTGACCCTCTCTGAGTCCATCAATGGGCTCGTGCCTGCGGCGAGGGGGTGACTGGCAGAGGGCGGGGTCTCTCTCAGGGGGGTGCAGAGGATAGGAGGAGACCCCCCAGTGCTACCAGCTGGTCCAGAGAGAGGAGTGTGCTGACCCCCCCGTCAGGAGCCGGGCGAGGTGGGGCTCATGGCCTGGCATGTCGTCCCCCAGAGCGCGAAGAGCAAGGAGCCGGCGTGCGGGCCCAAGGACACCAAGAGCCTCTTCAGCGGGCTGGCCTCCGGGGAGTCCAGCTGGTCACAGCACCGGCAGCGGCGTCTGCAGGACCACGGCAAGGAGCGGAAGGAGCTTCTGTCCACGTCCCTGCAGGTGCGCGCGGTGCTCGGGGGATGTCCTTGATGTCCTGTTTGGCTGCAGCCTCCCACTGTGGTGCCCATCCCTGCCCCCGCCCCTGCCCGTTAAGTATCAGTCCCTCAGCTCTGCTTCCCAGTGGGTGGGGGGCATCTGAGCTGCCTCCTGCCTCAGGCCGGCCACCTGCGTGTTTGAGACCCGCGCCCTGAGCTCACCCCAGAGGGGCCAGGCCTGCTTAGACACAGAGTCCTGTTCTACCCCAACCCTCCACTCCTGCGGGAACCCCAAGGACCATGGGCCTGCTCCATGGTTCCTGCAGGTCAAGCTTGGGGCGCCCCTTCCTGCCGAGTTCAGGGTCAGGGGTCACCGGGGGGCTGCTGCCATGGCCCTCGGGCCATTCAAGGCAGAAGGCCAGCACGGACGACCTTGTGTCTCCCTCTGACACCGTGTCCCATGGGGCTGCCTGCTGGGGGAAGGACACGTCTACCCAGTCCCAGCCCCACGTGGGTCCCTTCTGCCCAGTCTGCCTGGGGCCCAGCTGCTCCCACAGGTGCTGTGCTGCACCGTGAGGCCGGTGTGCCTCTGTTTTCCCTGTAGAGTGATTCTTCCTCCACCCTGGAGAGCAGCAGGGATGTGTGTGTGGTGAGGGGAGTGTGGGGGGAGGGGTGTGTGCATGCCAGTTTGAGGCCCTGGAGAGCAGCAGAGGTGTGTGTGTCTGTGTGTGTGTGTGTGTGTGTGTGTGTGTGTGCAATGCCAGCCTGAGACGCTGGAGAGCAGCAGGGGTGTGTGTGTGTGTGTGTGTGTGTGTGTGTGTGTGTGTGTGTCTGCGCATGCGTGCATGCCAGGCTGAGGCCCTGGAGAGCAGCAGGTATGTGTGTGTACATGCACATGCCAGGCTGATGCCCTGGAGAGAATCAGGGTGTGTGTGTGTGTGTGCATGCACACTGGGCTGAGGCCCCATCCACCTGGCTTTCATGTGGGCATGCGGTGGTCACCTGCTCACCGTTTCATGGCAGACATGAGATCCCTGAGAAGCTTCTGGGTCTATGGGGGTCATCCCACCCCACTTGGTAGGGCTGGGGGAGTGGGGGGGGGGCGCTCTGGCTCCATTGTTACCTGGGGTTTCTGTCTGGGTCACACCCAGCTGCTTGCAGGGGTCGCTCATGTTCGGGGGACCCTCTGCAGTACCAGGGATGGGGCCTGGGCCTCCTGCATGCTGAATACATGTTCAGCCATGGAGCCGTATCTGACCCAGTGGTCTCTCCATATGTCCAGCCGGTCACTGAAGTTTGGGCAGGCCTTCATGAGGGTTGACACCTGGGTCTTGGGGGCCCCGCCGGCTCCCCTCTGCCCCTTGCAGCTTCCTGCCCGGGGAAAGTTCATGCAATGCTGCTGAGCTGAGAGGGGCGGGGGTACATCTGAGCATACACCCTGGCCTCTCAGTGGGGCAGGCACCCCTGGCCTGAGCTGAGCTGGGTGCTGCCATCCCATAGAGAGAACTCGGCCGTCAGACTGGCACCCCCAGTTTCTGTGGTTGGGGGGGCAGGGCCTGGCCTCATCGGTTCCCCCCTCCCCCATGCCAACCCCTCCCGCTGCCCGTCTCCACTTGTCCCCCACAGGGTTCCGACAGAAAGCCTGAGGCTGGCGGAGCGGAGGTCGAGCCCTGTGTGGAGCTCCACGTGGAGGCGATGGAGACGCTGATGCGGGTCCCGACGGCAGGCCCCGACGGGGGTGCGGGGCGCCCCGAGCAGCCCTTCATCGTGCTGGGCCAGGAGGAGTACGGGGAGCACCACTCATCCATCATGCACTGCAGGTGCGTCTCCCCAGGAGGCCTGGGGCTCTAGGTGCTCGTGCCAAGTGGGGTGGGATGACCCCCATAGACCCAGAAGCCCCCCAAAGAGTCGGGGGGGCTGGACTGCTGCTGTCTAGTAGTATGTTCGGAGCTGCCCCTGGCCTGGGTTTTAGCATCAGGTTCTTTTGTTGTTAACCCCCAGGCACACCCGCATACAGACACACACAGACACACAGGCACACAGAGACCAACATACACAGACTTGCGCACACACACACTCATGCACACACAGACACCCACAGAAACAGACACACAGATACATGTGCACAGACACAGACATACAACACACAGACACACACAGACAGAGACATACGCACACACAGACACGCGCACACAGAGACACACACACACAGACACAAACACAGAAACATGCACACACAGACACACAAAGAGACGCACACGCACACACAGTGACACATGCGCACATGCACATGCACAGAGACACGTGCACACAGACACGCACACACACAAACACATGCGTGCACACAGACAGACACACAGACATACATGCGCACACAGACATACGTGCACACACAGACATGATGCGCACGCACACACACGCACAGTCTCCATTTGCATTCACTCTGTTGCTGCCTGCAGGTGATGCGTGGTGCTTTGTAGGCATGGCCTTTCAGGAACTAATCAGACAGGCTGCAAATCACAGAGGGCAAGTGGGTGACACCCCAGGGTCACTTGCCTCCCACCCTGCCCGCGCCCGCTGCCCCCCAGGCTCAGACACAGCAGTGGCTTCGTGCAGGGCAGAAGGAGGAAGGGCTGTTTCTGGAGCAGGGACACACCCGTCCTATGTGTGGAGGCATTTGAGGGGTCCTGCTTTCCAGCGGTCAGCGAAGTCGGACAGGTCATGTCTGGGCAGTGGCAGGAAAGACAGACGGACCTGATGGGGCTGCTGACACCTCCCACCACCTCCCCACCCCCTTTCCCTGCAGAGTGGACTGCTCGGGGAGGAGGGTTGCCAGCTTGGACGTCGATGGGGTCATCAAAGTGTGGTCCTTCAACCCCACTATGCAGACCAAGGCCTCTTCCATCTCCAAGTCCCCCTTGCTGTCGCTGGAGTGGGCCACCAAGCGGGACCGGCTGGTGAGTCACATCTGGCCTCCCTACTCAGGCTGGGCTGGCCACACAGTCCCCCTTCCCTCCCCTCTTCCCCAGGCACCAGCCTGCAGGGCGACCTGTCACATGCCTGAGGCTACTCCCCATCAGGACCCCAGGGAGAGACCCTCTTCCTGTCCCCTGATCTGCACTGTCGGGGTTCCACATTCCCAATATTCTCACCTGTTCCTCCTCCCGCCCGGGCTCTCCTATGCTAGGCAGCCTCAGCTGATGGAGGGAGGGGTGGGCTGTTCAGTTGTGGCCCCCAGAATCGCAGTTCAAGTGTCCGCTTCCCATCTAGATTCCAGTATTCGAGGTGGGATTTGTATTTGAGATAAAAATCAACACATGGCTGGTTCTTTCATTGCCTTCTACGTTGCGGGGCTCATACCAGGAGACCTAAGGTTTACCTTGTCTTGGGGTTGGTTTGCTTTTCAACAGGGTCCAGCAGGGCTTTTGGGGGTGGAGGTCTGCGGCAGGAGCAGACTTGGGTCTCACAGACGAGCTGATACTCTAGCACTGGAGCTGTGTCCTGGGCGCAGACCTTGTTTAAGTCTTCGTTTTAGACCTTTGACAGCGGGAAGGATTATCTTTCTGGGGATCCCAAGTTCCAGTACTCATCCTGGAGTTTTTATTTGACAGTGGGATGCCGAGGTGAGAGAGAAAACTGACGTCAGCTAGGGACCCATGACCATGGCTGTGGTGGTAGGTCAGGAGCAGCAAGTGAGGATGGCTGGGATTTAGAACACAAACAGGTTGAAGGAGGTAGAAGGGACTTTCCTTCCCCTCACGCAATCAGAACATTCCCTGGGAGCTGATCTAGCCCCCTCCCAGCCCATAGGAGCCTTTCGTGGGGTTTGCATCTGTTCTGAGTAGATGCCTATGACTTTTTTTTTTTTTAAGAAGCTCCTTTTAGCTAGATTTCACTGAGTCCGCAGCGGGGTCTCTGATCCCCTTGTGACCCACGCAGACCTCATCTCTCAGATGCATGCCCTCCCTAACCCTGTATCTGCCTGTGGTCGTTTGCAGCTCTTGCTGGGCAGTGGTGTGGGGACCGTGCGCCTGTACGACACGGAAGCCAAAAAGAATCTCTGTGAAATCAACATCAATGAGGACATGCCCAGGTGAGCCCGCGGCCACGCCCTCTTCCTCTGGGCCTGCAGTTCCCGCATGCCCCGCCCCTCCCTGACATGCCCCGCCCCTGACACGCCCACTCCGGGTTATGCCCCGCCCTGGTCACGCCCATTCATAGACACCACACCCCTAACATGCCCTCTCTTGGGTAAGCCCCGCCCCCGAACACACCCACTCCCGGGCACGCCCCGCCCCTGGCACGCCCACTCCGGGTACTGCCCCGCCTCTGCCATGTATTCCCTCCCCTCCCCATTGTCCCGAATCCATCCTTACTCAGGGGTCCCCCAACCCATATTGTCACAGGATCCTCTCTCTGGCCTGCAGCCCCAGCGGGGCCTCCTTTGTGTGTTCGGCTGCAGCGGCAGTAGCGCCCAGCCTGGCCTCCCAGGTGGACACGTCGGGACCGGAAGGCGGCAGGAGCACCCCGCAGGTCCCCGGCCGGCTGCTGCTGTGGGACACGAAGTCCATGAAGCAGCAGGTACCCACGAGCACAGCCCCGGGGCGTCCACTCCCGTGTTCTTCATCCACTTCTTTCTTGTATCGTGCTTAATTGAGCCTTGGTGTGCAGCGTGCTCGGAGAGCAGGAGTGTGTATTTAAGGGAGGCCTTTTCCTCTGCTCCCGGAAACGTGTCACGCAGCCCATTACAGCCTCGCCACTTTCCCTCCCCCATCAGCTGGGGTCGCCTTTCCCCACTTTGTAACCCTCCACCCACCTTTTTTGGTGACCTCCTTATCTATATTTCTAAGGTCCAGAGATTCCCTATATCTTTATTGAGCTCCAGGGCTTACACCCTCCACACATACCTACACAAACACACAGACACACGCACACACATACATACAAACACAAACACACACATACATACACACACACATACATATACACACAAATACACGCACACATATATACACACACAAACACATATACGCACACATAAACACACACAAACACACACAAACACACACACACACACAGCCTCTCCAGTTATCAACATCTCCACTGGGGCTGAAGCTTTATTACTGCTGGGGAACCTCTGTTGGCGTATGTAATCACCCCAGTCCTTGTGGCCGTTAGGGCTGACCCTTGGCCCTGGACGTTCTGTGGGTTTGGGGTATGTTGAAGCCATCATAGTGTCATACAGGACATTTTCACCCTCCGGGGTCCTCCCCACTCTGCCCTTCCACCCTCCCGCCACATCTTGGCAACCTTGGTTTTCTTGTCTTTTAATACATCTTCTTCCTTTCCAAGTGGGGCTTGCTCGAGGCCGTGTCCTGTGCTACTTGGTCCGGCCGTGTGGGCCTGGTGTGTCAGTGCTTGGGCCCACTCGTGCTCAGGGCTCACCAAAGTCACATCTGGCAGTGCTGGGGGAATCCGATGCTGGGGGTCAAACTTGGGGCATTGGGCATGTGGGCCTGCCACGCTGGGACCCTATGACCTCAGAGGGATGCTCGCCTTGAGTGCCTGTGTCTTAGGTGTGTCTTCAGAGAAGACCAGAGCCTCCCCTGGGCTTCCTGTCGTCACGAGTCACGGTGGCAGCGTGGCACTGTGTTAGGAAGTGGTCACTGGCCCAGAGGGCCCAGAGTCCCCCCTCTATCGGGAGACCAAGTCTGCCTGGCCCTGCAGAGGTGCATGTTATTCACACTCGCCTGTCCTGGTGACTTGGTGTTGGTGACCAGCAAGGATTTCCAAGTGTTTCTGGTATTCAGGGCCACTTGGAGCCTGTCTTTTTTTTTTTTTCCCTTTTCCCCTCCCATCAATCCTTTCGCCAAATTAAGTCCCCTCTCTGGATCTGCCCCAAATCCTGCTGTCACCAGACATTCCTATGGGCTATATAGGAGCAACATTGAGACACTGCAGAGGGAGGAAACGGTCACTTTGTCCCTGTATTCAGAGGCCCCTGGGTACTCTGTCATGCATATAACTGCTGGGGAACCCTGTCTTTTTTTTTTTCTCCTCATGCTTTGGGGCCACACCTGGTGATGCTCAGGGCTTACTCCTGACTGCACTCAGGTATCACTCCTGCTGGGCTCAGGGGACCAGATGAGCTGCCAGGGAACCTGGCAAGCACCCAACCTGCCTGCCGTACTGTAGCTCTGGCCCTAGGAGACCCCTGTGGGATCAAGGGGGAGTCTCCTGAGGATTCCATCTGCCCGGACCTGTCTGTAGTTCTGGCATTCCATTCCCATTTGGATATCTCCCGGCTGTCTGCTGCCCCTCACGGCCACCCCGGCCACCGGGGTTTCTCCTCTCAGTGCTTTCTTCATCTTGGCGAGTGCATCCCACTTTGAAGTGGGGTGTCTTCCTGGACCTGTCATCTCCTCCCCTGCAGAGCCCACACCATCCATTCATTGTACCTCCAGAACGTTCTTGTCCAGCACTTGTTTTTTTCTTCTTCTTCTTTTTGCGGGGAGAGGGGAGGGGGAAGAGTTGTACACCAAGCAGTACTCAGGGGTTGCTCCTGGCTCTGCACACAGGATTCGCTCCTGGTGGTGCTGGGGGGACCATATGGGATGCCAGGGATCGAACCCAGGTTGGCAAACACCTTCCCTGCACTCCCTCTCCAGGCTCCATCATTTCTGGATTTTTTTTCCTGCCACCAGCCTGAGGCTCAGAGTTGGTCTACAGGCGTTGAAAACCACGTGTCGGGGTTATAACGCTGGCCTGATAGCCGGGACAGGTGCCAGTCCGCAGGTGTGGAACAGGTGAGGAAACGGCCGGCACCTGACCACACCTGCATTTCCCCTGCTGGGCCGGAGCCCTGCTCTCTTGCGCCCTCTGCTGGATATCTGCAGCATCTGCTCTCAGGGTGTCCCCCCTGCTCCCGGCCCTTCCCACCCTGCTGTAGGCCAGGCCTCAGGCCGCCAAGCTGCCCTGTTCATGGCCTTGGGGCTCGCCCTTCACTGATCCCGCAGCCTCTGCCTTCCGCACCTTTAGTCTGAAAGACACTAGCCCTGGGTGCATGTTCTCTCTTCTCTAGAACTTTCTTCTCTCACTTCCTGACAAGTGTCTGTCTGCCAGCATTTCTTTGTTGCTCTCTCTTGCACAACCCAGCGTAATTCAGCCCCTCTAAGCAGTCAGCATCTGTTTCCCTTGGGAGCGTTGTTGGGGATTTGTGACTTTCTAACGACTTGGTTCATGACTTTTAAAATTTCTAACGGAGCGATACTATAGCAGGGCAGGTGTTTGCTTTGCACGTGGCCGACCTAGGTTTGATCCCCAGCATGCCTTATGGTTCTCCCAACCAACGCCAAGAGTGATTCCTGAGTGCAAAGCCAGGAGAAACCTCTGAGCATTGCCGGGTGTGACTCCACCCCCCCCCAAAAAAATAAAAATAAATAGCACAGCAGGTAGGGCATTTGCCTTGCACGTGACCAACACGGCCAACCTGAGTTCGATTCCTCCACCCCTCTCGGAGAGCCCGGCAAGCTACTGAGAGTATCTCGCCCACACGACAAAGCCTGGCAAGCTACCTGTGACGTATTCCTTATGCCAAACACAGTCACAAGTTTCACAGTGTTACTGGGCCCGCTCAAGCACAATTGATGAACAACAGGAGGACAGTGACAGTGACAGAAAATTTCTCATGAAATATTGGCTATGTATAAAAGATACCTACAGATCTGGTAAGAAGAAAAATCTAAGACGAGCACTTAAAATACTGTTCGTGGGCCAGAGAGATTGTGTACGGAGGGGCAAAAGAGTATGTGTAACCCCAGGGCTCAATCCCCAGCACCCCCTCTAGTCCCCCGAGCCCCACTAGGAGTGATTCCTTAGTCACAGAGCCTGGAGTAAGCTCTGAGCACACTGGGTGTGGCCCTCAAACCACACACCCCTAAGGGACTTCCCTTGAACATGGGTTCACTCGGCTCTGACGTTTCTCTCCCCCGCAGCTGCAGTTCTCTCTGGACCCGGAACCCATCGCCATCAACTGCACTGCCTTCAACCACAACGGAAACCTGCTGGTTACCGGCGCGGCCGATGGTGTCATCCGGCTCTTTGGTGAGCATGTGTGCCCCACCCCCCGCCACTCTGAGACTCCCTAAACCCCCCGGAGACCTGAGTCGGCTTTTCCCCAGCCGGAGGAGAAGCTCATGCAGAAGATGGTGGTGGCAGGGCTAAGCTTCAGGCTGGTCTGCCATTTCCCCGAGAACCTCCTGACATACCTCTTGGGAGAGTCCATGGAGGGTGGGGTCCTCAACAGGCCTCTAGGGAGCAGAGCTGGGAGGAGAGGAGATGAGAGCCGGCCCGTCCCCTTGGCATGGAGCGGGCATTTTCCCTTCCCGAGCATCACGGCCAAGCAAATGGTCCAAGATCCCAGAGTCATGCCTGCCCCAAAAGACTCATGAAAGCTTCTGGAATGGGACTGGGTCATGGGCAGGTGTCCTGAGCGTTCCGGGGGAGAGGGGATAGCTGCTTCTGGTGAAGTTAGACCCCATAGCAGAGTCGAGGCAGCACCAGAGAGAATCGGCCAAGGGAACGGGCCAGGGTGCGAGGGTGGGCAGGGTGACCCCGGGGACTGGGGTGCGGGGGTGGGCAGGGTGACCCCAGTTAGGCACAGGAAGGCTCGGACTTAGCCCCTGTCCATGTCACAGATATGCAGCAGCACGAGTGCGCCATGAGCTGGCAGGCCCACTGCGGCGAGGTCTACTCGGTGGAGTTCAGCTACGACGAGAACACAGTGTACAGCATCGGCGAGGACGGCAAGGTAGGTTAGGCACCAGCCCCGGGGGGCTGCAGGCTTATCAGCAGTGAAATAGGGGTGAGTGGGTGGTAGCAGAGAGTAATCTCCTAGGATCTCGGGGGGCAGGGAAGGGTATTTCTGAGCACTTAAGAGTGGGTTTCCTTGCTCTGGCAAAGGGGAACCACCACCATGGACCCGGGCATCGAGTGGCCCCGCATGGAGACCGTATGTGTCAGTCTGGGCAGAGTTGGAGCCCAGACCCAAGTACCTGCCTGCGGGTCTCTCCCACCGTTCGAGGGACATGCTTGGGCTCTTGGCGAGCACCTGGGTGGGCCGGGCAGGTGGGGGGAGGAAGGGTGAGTGGTCCTGTCAACGCTCACACGCTTCCCGTCTTTGTCTTGCTCTGATTTGTCCTTGGATAAAGGAGATTTCTTTGCTTGGTATTTCTTGGAGGGAGGGTTCAGGGGTTTGGGCCGCACCCGGTGGTGTCACCCACCAGGGGTTATTCCTGGCTCTCCGCTCAGGTATTGCTCCTGGCGGTGCTCGGGAGACCATATGTGGGGAGTTGAACCCGGGATGCTATGTACAGGGCAAGCGCCCTGCCCACCTCTTTGGCCCCAAGGAAGAGTGGGAGAGGCAGAATAGCAGGTAAGGCGGTGGCCTGGCACATGGCCAACCAGATTCAGTCCCTGACACCCCATTTTGTTCCCTGAGCCCCATTCGGAGTAAGTCCTGAGCACCATCAGGTGTGGCCCCAAACCCAAGAAATGTAGAAAAGTATTGTAGCACTGTAGCACTGTCCTCCCGTTGTTCATCGATTTGCTCGAGCAGGCCCAGTAACATCTCCATAGTGAGACTTGTTGTTACTGGTTTTGGCGTATTGAATACGTCACGGGGAGCTTGCCAGACTTTGCCGTGCGGGTGGGATACTCTGGGTAGCTTGCCGGGCTCTCCAAGAGGGGCGGAGGAATCGAACCTGGCTTGGCCAGGCTGGCAGCGCGCAAGGCAAACACCCTACTGCTGAGCTATCACTCCAGCCCCCGAAAAGTATTAAAAAATTTTTTTTCAATTGAATCACAGTGATATACACAATTACAGAGTTGTTCATGGTTAGGTTTCAGTCCCACAGTGTTCCCACACCAATCCCTTCACCAGTGTACATTTCCCACCAGTGCACCCAGTTTCCCTCAGCCCCCACCTGCCTCTATGGCAGGCATCTCTCTCTCTCTCTCTCTCTCTCTCTCTCTCTCTCTC
>JAOXYA010005873.1:0-14322 GCA_028565675.1 Sorex palustris | reverse complement strand
GGTCCCAGCAGCAAGGACAAGTCAGGCGCGAGGGCAGAAGACTGCACTGGGCGGTTCCGGGAATTGGTTTTTATAGTTTTTATTGGTTTTTATATACAATTGTCATAAGCTGACAAAAACATTATTTTTATAGTTTGGGTCATATACTTAAAATAGTTTTGATGTGTGTGTGTAGTGGGGTGTTGATTTGGGACCATACTCGGCAGTGCTCATGGGCTTTTCCTAGGTCTGTGCTGGGACTGGCCCCTGGCAGTATTAGGGATTAAACTAAGGTTGGTCACATGCAAGGCAAGTGCCTTACCTCCTGTCTATCTCTGGTCCAGTGGTGTTGACTCTTACAGTTTTGATGTACACAGTTCCTCACCTTTACCAACAAAGTTTCCAAGACCTTTGACCAATGTCCTTATGTCAGATCCAGTAGATCCTAATCCCTAACCATGCCTTCCCTTGGTGTTCTCATTTTTGTAGTCCAGGGCCATGGATATGGCTCAGTGGTAGAGCACTTAGTGCCAATATTAAATAGAACATTATTGACATCACTGTCAGTATTGATATTCATTTTCTAGGAAACAAATTGTCTGAATTTAAAACCAATACTTTGGACACCTGTGTCATCACTAACAGTTTATCTATCTTTGATGTCCCTGGGGCACAAGATATTCAGCAGGTAGGGAACTTGCCCTATATGTAGCCAAACAGGCTTTGACCCTTGGCATTGCATATGGTCCCCAAAATAAACATCACCAGGAGTGCTCCCTGAGCACCAGTGTAGCCCAAAACAAAAACCACTTCATCTGTATATTACAGTGTCCATTAGAGAATAAGGACTACTAGCTAAGCAGGGAACTGCGCCTTTTCAATATGGAATACATTTTTCGTTTGGGGCCCACAGCTATGGTCCAGGCAGTGCTCGGAGGACCAGGCTGTGCTGGGGATCTGACCCAGGCTTCTCATGCAAAGCAAATGCCCAGCACATTAACTTATCTGACCACCTGTCAATACTTTTTCCCGTAATAGTTTTCAGTGACAGTTTTCATCCATCATTTTAAGATGAGTCTATAAAATTCTTTTCTGCTTTTCTTCACAGCATATGTTAATGGCTACCATAGAAAGCAGGAAAAGAGCTGAAATAATTGTTATGTGAATAAAATCTGCCTAACTAGCCTACATCCAACAAAGACAATCCCCAAAAGATTCTTCAGGGTCTTTAGTGAGTGCATGCTGAATGCATATGTCACTACTGACACATAGTATACTGAAGATGATCATTTTAACCTTTTTTTTTTTGCCATACCCAGTGGTGCTCAGGGATCAAACCAGGTCAGCTGTGTGCAGGGAAAGTGCACTGACCCCTGTACTAGCTCTCCAGCCCCCAGTTTGCAGCTCTTGACGTCATCCTGATATTCTTTTATCTATGGAGCTTGGATATTGAGCTCAGTGGTCATTTAGATGTAGGTTACTCTCCCAGCATGGGGCGATGCCCTTCCAGGACCTGGAATCAAGAGCTAATACATTGTGCTCCATTTGGGGGAACAAATTTGGAACAACCTCCACTTATTTGTTTAATTTTTAGAGCTATCATAGTTTACTATTGATTTTTTTTTTGGTGGGGAGGGGGATGTTGGACCACACTTGGAAGATACGCAGAGCTTACTGGCTCTATGCTCAGGGATCACTGCTGTTAGGCAGGGTTTAGGAGCCTATATGGGGTGCCAGATTTCAAATTTGGGTTGGCCTCATGGAAGAAAGTGCCCTGCATATTGTACGATCACTCGGGCCCCGAGTAAATTTTATTTTTCTGACTTCCTGCAGTGCTCTGGGGTCACTTGCCAGTGCTCCCAGGGCCTATGGTGACAGGGATCGAACCCAGGGTTTCCATATGCAAAGCATGTGATCCAGCCCTTGGCGCCATCTCCCAGGCCCCAGTGATGTTTGAAAGAAAGAGCCAGTAAAATGAGTACTTAGGAGTGTGTGTACCCACCTGTATGTCCAGTAAGTTTTCTCCTTAATGGCCGGCTATGTGTAATGAATTGCCTTAGACTCAACTCCTGTGGATTTAGTTTGGTTCTGAAGCATCAAGCATCTGCTGCCAGCTTTCACCTTTGCAAAGTGTGTGCCAGGGACTCTTATTCCCATCGAGCTGCAAGACCCCTCTGCATTTATTTTATTTTATTTTTGCTTTTGGGGTCACACCCAGCAATGCACAGGGGTTACTCCTGGCTCATACACTCAGGAATTACTCTTGGCGGTGCTCAGGGGACCATATGGGATGCTGGGAATCGAACCCAGGTCGGATGCGGCAAGGCAAACGTCCTACCCACTGTGCTATCACTCCAACCCCCCCACCCCCTGCATTTAATGACTAGTTTTAGGCCACCCTGACATTGGTTCATCATCCACTGTGGCCACTCTCACTGTAGGATGGGTCTCTCTGAGGTCCCAGCAGATAAGGATCAGAGGGCTGCTGACTATTCTTCACAGAACTGCCACTGAAGTGGGAATGAAGGAAGGCTTCACTTTACCACCACTCCTCCTTAGATAGGAGTCCCAACTGGAAAATTCCACCCAAATGGTGATTGTTTTGGTTGCGATACATCTGTCCCCTGAAAACAGCATTTATTTGCAGACGAGGGACTTTCAGAGATGGCAACTCTCAACACCCTTTCTAGAAACTTCATTATTGCTAAACCTTGGAACTCTCTGGTCTGACCCCTAGAGAAAAGTATCCATCCCAGGGAGATGTACTGGTTCCTTCATGAACTTACAGGGTCCTCCAAGAAGAAGACATACTCAGAAAGGAGAAGGGGTCACCTGCCATGGTTGTATTGGAAGGACATCCTTCCACTTAAACACACACTGAGGCTGGTCCTGGGACAGGAGAGTGGGGACAGGAGAGTGGCCTGGGGTTTCAGGCAGGCAGTCACTGAAGCGAGGAAGAGAGTTCAGAAATGCTGTGTTGTCTCGAACCAGGAACATCTCACATCTCAGCATTCCTCAGGATGCTCCACATTCACCTCCAGGATGCAGTTCATGGGGGATGGAGGTCACACTCCAAACTGGGGCCACTAGCTGAGTTGCACCCCCTCTGTGGTCATTCAGTTGTGCCTCTACTCTTCCCACTTCCTCCCCAGCACGCACCCTGGTGATCCTGAACCTGGGGGCTCCCCCAATCCCATCTCCCAGTATCCCTCCCCCCCCCCCACTTCCTCATAGCTCCAGGCCAGGCTGTCCTTGTGCTGCAGAGGCTTCCTGCAAAGCAGGTGTTGGCCCTGGGGAAAGTCACCAAGAGCCTTAGGTTCTGGCTTCAACACACAACCCCTCCCCCTCTCCCTTTCCCTAAACATCATGTGAGGGGGCGGGGGGTTGGTACCTCCAAAAACCAGGGCAGTTGAGAACCACAAAGCTTTTGGCATTTCCTCTCAGGGATTGATGGGGTTGCGTGGGGGGGTACCCCCAGGGAAGCCTGGAATGTTCCTTTGGCTCAGATATGCTTCTCTGTGGGAAAGGGCAGGTGTGTTGGATTTAGGGGGAACCAAATGAAAAAGGATGGCCTCAGAAATGCCATGAACTGCAAGCAACTTCTCAGGTTGGGGGTGGTGAGAGGAGGGGTTCTTTGGTTCCTGCATCCCATGTTCCCCGTGGTGGAGCTTCACTTACAATGCACACAGGAGGGATGACTATTTTGATAACCTAGAAGTCACGTTGGATCCAACAGACCAGCTGAGAGACCACAGACCCACAGTGCCGGGTAGAATTGGGGTGGACCAGCTCCATTCACAGGAGGGAGCGGAGGCCTTTCTGAGCCAGCTCAGCAAAAGTGGGGCCAGGCCCACCCCATTCCCCCTCGCAAAACCATATGACCCAGCTCCCAGCAGTGTGGGCCCCTGGGAGGGCTGGCCACCTCCTGATGGCCCCGATGGAGGAAGTGAAAGGCCTCTGCTAGCTGAGTTACTATCACCAAATTCGTCTCTTCTGGAAAAATCCCAGTTCCCCCAGCTCACCCTATCTCGTTCCAGGCAGGGGTGAGGGTGGCAGACTCCAGTTGTCTCTGTACCTTGTCCTAAACATTAATTCCCTCTATTCCTACACTTTGCACAGGCCTGGGGCTTTTCTGTGGAAAAGAGACTGTGAGGAAGAAGGGGTGCGGGGAACCTCCACCATGTGCCAACTCCTTTCTGATTCGCTGGGCTGCCCAGAGCGAGAGGGCACGATCCATCCCCAAGAAGTGGCTATGCCACCCACGCACTCCCCTAAGCTAGCTGCTTAGAGCCAAGGCCTGCTGCTCCCCACGGATCCCCAAGACTCTGCGGGGCTGGGCGCCCACTGCCCAGGGAGGACCATCGGCATAACCTGAAGTGTGGGGCCACTCCCTCCTCCCCGCGTTCATTCTTCCACTTCACACCTGGGCCGGGTGCCATCCCCGAGCCCCCGGATGAAGTAAATCTTGGGTCGCCATTTCCCGGGGAGCCCAGGGGAATCTGGTCCCACCAAGGGGAGTCGGGGGGGGGGGTTGAGGGGTTGAGGAAGGGTCCAGATGGCAGCAGGTGGCACTGGCATCACCCCCATCTTTGCTGGTGTCACCTGCTTTCCCAGGCTCTGCCAGGCCTGTGAGGGCGCTGCCGGCACTTATCTGGGGCTCGAGTTGGTCACTTTGGTAACCTCAGGTCATCTAAGGAAGGGCGAGCCCACGAAGCATCCCTTGGATGACAGGGGAGGGCTAGGCCCCAGGACGGGGGCTGGAGGAAAGGGCCTCGTGGCTTCCACGAGAACCGGACACAAATTCCTTCACTCTCTGTTGACACTGTGGCCACAATGGGGACATGAAATCACAACCTGGGATGTGGCTGCCAACTTGTCTCACTCCCAGAAGCGACCCACCCCTGCCAAGAGGTTATCTGGTTCCGGGTGACCAGCATCAGGTGCAGTCAGCCGTTCTCTGGCAGCGGGTCAGCAGCCGGTCGTACCGCACACAGAGGCAGGAGTGGCCTGTCCCCTGGGCCAGCCCCCTGTGGCCGGCTGAGAGACCAGTTCTGGGGTCTGGCTTGGATAATGGCAGCATGGAAAATGTGGAGAGCCACTCCAAGCTGCCGCGGACACTCAGCCCGAGGCCTGCTCACTCCTTGAGCTCATCTGCTCTTCTCAGGCAGCTTCAGGTCTCATTTCTCTTTGAGGGGAGGGGAGGGCAAGGTCTCCCACCAGATGGGCTGTCACTGTCACTGTCACTGTCCTCCCATTGTTCATCGATTTGCTCGAGCGGGCCCACTAATGTATCCATTGTGAGACTTGTTACTGTGTTTGGCGTATCAAATACGTCATGGGGAGCTTTCCAGGCTTTGCCGTGCAGGTGAGATACTCTTGGTAGCTTGCCGGGCTCTCTGAGAGGGGCAGAGGAATTGAACCTGGGTTGGTAGGACCGGTCCTGTGCAAGGCAGTTGCCCTAATGCTGTGCTATCGCTCCAGCCACCAGATGGGCTACCAAGGGCAAATGAGCTCCTGTCCTGGTCTAGACTCAGGGGTCCCCCCAAGCCAGCAAGTATGTTCCTTCTGGAATGCAGCTCAGTCTGAAGAGAACAACCCGGAGACTTGGCACCATTTAATGTCCCCCGACAGGAGGCATTTACTGGAGTCAGGTACAATGTGTGGGGTGGGCGGCAGTGGCGAGCTTCCTTGCGGCCAACTGGAAAACTTCCAGGCCCTTACACTTCTCATGTCAGCTTCAAAATTGTTCCCGCTGCCAGCCACGCTCCTGCCTCTCCCCTTGCAGCACCCTCCCGCTCCGTGTGACCTCACAGGACAGGTGGGGAGACTGAGGCACACGGAGGGCTAGCATTCAACGGCTGGAGGGCCAGTATCCTGCCTCTCTGGCTGGGGCCCCTCAGCTCTCCCAGCTTTAGCTCCCCCACCTCTCCCTGCATCCCGCCCCAGTGGGGCTCTACAGAGCTACGCCCTCAGCTCAGGGGGCGTGTCTGGCTGGCGGGAGGGGTGGGACACTTGGAAGGCCTCCATGGCCAGCAGCGACTTGTTGATGCGGCTGATGGTGGGGTAAGGAGTGACGTCCACTTTGTACCTGGCAGAGAAACAGCCGCCTCAGCTGTGCTGAGGGTGGGCAGTGAGGGAAGCCCAGGGGCAGGGTGGGGCCGCTGGGAAGGTGCTCAGGCCAGACGCTTCCTGGGACACAGGGGTGCCTAGCACAGGGTCTGCCTCAACGGGAGTTGGGAGGGTGGCAGAAATGGGACCCACGTTGGGACACAGATATGCCACATCAGGGCACAGCAAGCTTTGGGGCGTTTTTTTTTTTCCCTAAGGGTGTCTATCAGCTGAACCTCTTTCTTGGGACCAGAGCTGCTCCGAGCTGTAGTGGGCTTGATTTCTCCCCGGCCAGAGTGACCAAGCGGCCTGGTTCAGGGGGGCCTGGGCAGATCAGAGAGACTGTGTGTGCTGTGCACAGGGGTGTGGGATGGGAGGAGCCTGTCTGTGGGAGGAGGCCGAGCGTTCTGCGGGAGGAACAGGGTGGGGGGGTTGTGGGGGAGGTTCTCGTACCTTTCAGCATTCGCCACCTGGGGCACCAAGCACAGATCAGCCATGGTCACCTGGAAGAGGGTGGGGTGGGTGTGCATTGGGGTGTGCTTCCAGACCCCTGGTGCGCCCTCTCCTGCTCTCCCCTTGCATCCACACCCACTGTCCCACTGCCTTGCTTCTCTGCTCCAGTCATGTGACAAGGCCTCCAGAGTGCGGTCAGCATCTCCCCAGCTCCCGGGGACAGAGGGCCACTGCCTTAGTGGGTGGGACGTGCTTGTCCCAAACTGCCACCACAGGCCACGGATCCCGGACCCATGACCACAGGACAGGGCCTAGGCCCGAGTTCTAAAACTGGCGGGGGCGGGGGGGGGAGGATCAGCAGGACCATGGGAGCCGGCGTCCCAAACCCCGGCCTCACCTCGTCTCCCACGCAGCACTTGCCGGCCGTGTGCTTCAGGATTTCCTCCAGAGCTGTGGGGAGGCCACACAAATCCGCTTAGTCGGGGCACGCAAAGGGGTGCTCGGCCACGACCTCAGGTCTCAAGTGGTGTGGGGAGTGTCCATGGGCTCCTCAAGTCCAGCCGCCATTCCTTCCCCCAGTGTGGACAGGGCCTGGCCGAGCTGTAGCTTGCACGCTGACCAGGACACTTGGCCACCCAGAGTGCCCAGGCCGGAGCAGGGAGTGAAGTAGGTTGTGCCACCCAGCTCCACAGGACTGTTGGGCCTCAGCCTGAGATCCCCAGAGGTGCCCAGGTTTGGACCCTGCCAGCCCTGTCCTCTCCCCCTCCTCTGGGCCACTCTCAAGACCAGAGTGTGTGTGGGCTGCGCAGATCCTGGGCGTCGCGCTGGGCGGTGGCCGTGAAGCTGTGCGCAGAGGCAACTCACCCTTGAAGCCGTTGCTGATGGCCTTCTGGGCCCAGGACAGCTGATTCTCCTGACCCACTTGCTTCAGGACAGACAGGTTCTATACGGCCCAAGAAAGTCAATGATTGGCAGGGGAACCAGGCTGGGGCTTCCCAGCCTATCCAACCCCCTCAGGGAAGCTCAGTTCCATGCACCCTCGGCTTTGACCTGGTGCCCTGGGATGTGTTACCCTCCCTACCCCACCTCTGTGCTCCTGGCAGAGATGTGCTGGGGGACACAGGTGGGCTGAGGTGTGGCCACAGTCCCGGGCCTCTGCCTTCTGCACCCAGCGCTTCTCCCAGGTATGTCCCATAAGGAGTGAGGTGCCATCTCAGGCAGGAGGCACTGGGGCACTGCGCCCGGCCTGGCGCTGGAGATGCCCTCTCCTCAGCCGTCAGGTGAGACAGATCCAGAAATAACCAGGGACAGGGAAAGAGGCTGCGAAAGTGAGGCCAAGTAAACCCTTCTTGCTCTGAGAATAAAGACCCACAGTACAGCTTCAGCAAAGACCTCTTATACCTGGCAAGGCCTCAAGCTTCACAAGATGAAAAGTCGGCCCATCCGCCTGCCTGGTGACAAAAGTATAAAAGGGGGATAGCCCCTCACTGGTGATACACTTGGGGTCACCCTCCAACTTGGGAGTGTTCCTTCTCTCCATAAATCTGTCTGGGTGTAACCTCTTTTATTTTGGGGTATTTTTGCTTTTTGGGTCACACCCAGCGATGCTCAGGGGTTATTCCTGGCTCTGCACTCAGGAATCACTACTGGCAGTGTTGGTGGACCATATGGGATACCGGGGATCAAACCTGGGTCAGCTGTGTGCAAGGCAAACGCCCTACCCACTGTATTATCACTCCACTCCCTCCCACACCCCCCGCCGCCCTTTATGTTTCTTGCTTCCCATCTCCGGCGGCCTGGCCACAAGCAGTGGAGTGCCACGAGGATGTGGCTGCTACCTCCTTAGGGAAGACAGAGACGCAGGCTGGGACATCGGTGCTGCCGGGGCCCCGGGCTCTGATCCTCTGGGTGCTGCCCAGCGAGGCATCTCTGAAGTTCCCCTACCAAGCTGGGGTGGGTTTCTTGGCAGATCAGAAGTGGACATAGCTGGAGTATCGTTGGGTGTTTGCAAGACCAGCACCAATTCCAAAGAAAGAGTTCCAGGGGTCCCCCACCCTGAGACAGAGCGGAGAGGCTTCTCCCTGCCACTGGGCCCTGCCCACCTGGAGCGTTTCTCAGAGGGCAGCTGAATGGACAGTGTCTGGGGTCCTTCCCCTGAGCCACATCATCTATGCTCTGAGAATCCCTCCTGGTCCCTCCACTGTGGTGTCTCCAGGTCAGTGAGTGAGCGGTGGAAGGTGTGAGTAAGGGGAGGGGGGGCAGTGAGCGGGCCCCACCTGCAAGGGCTGGATGCCACCGGCAATGAGGTCGGAAATCATGCGTACTTGCGCCCGCTTCTTAGGGTCCTGAGGCAGCAGTCTTGGGGTGGGCCGCGTCTCCTCCAGGTATTCAATGATGGCCAGCTGCGCAGACACATAAGTGAGGCAGGGCAGGGCCAGCAGATGTCACTCCCTCACCCCTGTCCCCTACCCTCAGCTACAGCCTTTTCAAGGCCAGAGCTAGGAGAGAGGGTGGGCAGCAGTCAGGGGTGGCCTGCCGTGGCCAGGGTGATGAGGCCATTGAGGGGGCTGCCTTCCTGGTCACCTCCCAGTCCCCCGCCTCTGGTCCACCATTGGCTTCACTGCAAGGCAAGAGGCTTCCCAGAAGGGGACACTCTTTGGGGACCCCTGTCCTGGACCGGGACTCATCAGCTGGCATCTCGCTTCCCGTGTTAAGGCAGCCAGCCTCCCTCCTGCCTTGGAGCCCCCGGACACCAGGCACCCCACCGTCTCCAGCTCTCCCTCCCTGCTGCACTCACCGACTGACCAATGGTCGTTCCATCGATCGTCAGGGCCGGCACCTGCATCATGGGGTTCAGAGTCCGGAATTCTGCTGAAAACTGTGGAGACATGACAATGGTGGGTCGGCTGAGGCTCTGACCAGTCGGGGAAGCCTGCTTTCAATACCCCCGGTGCCTTCTGCCCTGCCTGGTTCTGAGACCCACCGTGACACAGGAGCCTCCGGACAGCCAACCGCCCCCCTCTGTAAACACTGAACCCCAGAGTGCCCTGCACCCTGCACTCCCGGCCCTGCTAGCACCACCCAGACTGAGGTGTAGGGCCGGGAGCTGGTCCTGGTCCTTTCATGGCTCGCTGCTGCCCTACGGGTACTGCTCTAGCCCACACAGCAGCTGGTGGCCTCCTCCAGGCGGGTGTGAGCACTGGGCACAGGCACCCTGTAAAGGCTTTCTGTGGGGGCTGAGTGAGTCCTTGGGGCCTCTCCTGGTGACAGTCCAGCCTGTGGTGCAGTGGTGCTCGGGGCCCCCCTGATGGTGCTTGGAGGGCCCTGCAGAGCTGGCGAGCAAGCCCTGCGTCTTCTCCAGGCAAGGCCTGCACTCCAGCCCTGTGAGCTCGCTCCAGCGCCCACAGCAGAGCCGGGGGGTGGGGGGCGATCTCCTTACCTGCTGCCCCCCGTCCTTGATGAGGTTGATGGGCACCGTCTCATAGTTGATGTTTTTCAAGGCCAGAGCTAGGAGAGAGGGTGGGTAGCCGTCAGGGGAGGCCGCCAGCCGCACTGGCCAGGGTGAAGAAGCCACAGAGGGTCTGCCTTCCTGGTCACCTCCCTGCCTCTGGTCCACAAGGGTCTTCTCCTCTGCTCTGACTCCTGAAGGGTGAGCCACCTAGAACTTGCGGGAATGCAGAGGCAAGCGCCGGCTTGGTAGGGCCCACATGCACTGGCCGTGAAGCCTGGCCCCAGCCCACTTTCAACTCTTCAATTCTGGCCGGGAGCCTCGTACCGGCGTGCTCGTCACCCTCCTCCCCTGCCCTTCTGTCTGTGCCCGAGCCCGCCACCATAGCTTGTGGTGCCCAGTGTGTGTGTGTGCACAAACACTCCTCTCCGCAGTGATGGCCAAGAGTGCCCCCTTCCCTGTGCCATGGAAAGCTGGCAGAGGATGGAGAGGTACGCCAGGGCCCACGCCTGGTGCCAGGGGCGAATGGCACCCTTGTTGAAGAGTCCCGTCCGCATCCATCTCTGCTCTCAGGGTCCATAACCAGATCTAGCTGGGCATCAGGTGCCTGGTAGTCTCAGTAATCTTCCCTGATGCCCAGAGATCAGATCCCTCTCCATCCTCTTTGCCAACACATGTGGGCACTACCAAGCTGGATCTTGCCACTGGATTTCTGCAAATTCTAAATGTGTGGGACTGGCAGAGGTCATGGAAGAAAGTTTGGCTTTGCACTGGAGGCCAGGCTTGTGGAGGCAGGCTGCCTTGGCTGGAATTTCACCACGGCCCATTGCCAGTGGTGCAGCCTTGAGCAAGGAACTCCCTGAAAAGCGGCGTTTCTTCATCTGTGAACATCAGAGGCAGCGCCGCGGAGCAGTCAGCGACGGGCACTGGCTCGGGAGCCAGGCTGGGTTTAGAGTCCAGCTCCACCTCTGACAAGCAGCACCAGGGCGCTCTCTAGTTTCTGGTGCCCGAGCGCCCTCGGCAGTGGGGATCAGTTAAACGCACCTCTTTATTTTGATGGAAGTTCTTGGACATTTTTTTCTTTTGGTTTGGGGGCTTTGTCCAAACTTGTCCCCTCTGTCCTTCGGGCTGCTCCTGGCAAGGTGCTCTAGGGTCCCGTCAGTGGGAATTTGCAGCGTTAGGGTTCAAACCCAGGACCTCTGCATACACAGCACATGCTCCAGCCCACGGAGCTCTCTCTCAGCAGGGGTTACTGAGATTTATTTATTGACTTAACATTTGGGTCACACACCTGGCAGTGCTCACGGATCACTCCTCACAAGGCTAGGGGACCATATGTGGTGCCAAGGACCAAACCGGGTTTGGAAAGCACTTTGCCCGCTGTACTCTCTCTCTCTCTCTGGTCCCCGGGTTACTGAGATTTAAAGAGAACTGCACACAAAAGCACTTGGCAGACTTCTCAGTCTGAGCTGCTAACTGCCACAGTGTCTACCAAGGGCTCTGTGAAGCCGAGCAAGGGCAGGGTCAAACGAGGATGAAACCAGAGGACCCTAGTTCTGTTTGCCTGAGGCCCCAGTGGGACACCTGGCCAGCTGGTCCAGTGTAATTTGCCTGGTCAAACAAGAAGTGCGGAAGGCCAGCTGCTCTTTGCCCATTTCCAAGGCCCTCCAGAGTGGCCGAGCTGCTTTCGCAGGGTTGCTAAGTGGTTTTGGAGGGCCGTGGTGTGGGAGAACTGGAGTGACAGGAAGATAATCCACCCTCCCTGCCCCCCACTCCTCTCCCCTCTTACTGGACTTGGAGATGAAGAATGCTGGCGGCTGTGGGAGGGGGGGAGGTGGCCTGTTCAGCAGTGCACCCATTGTTCTTAGCTTAAACAGGACTTGCTGGCCCCTCCCACCCCAAAAGGCTCCAGCAGGAGGCAGGGGGCTTACCAATGCGAACTCTCCATGAACAGGAGCTCCGGAAATAGGAATAGAGGATGGGCTGAGGAGAGAGATGAGGGTGAGCATTAACCCCTGCTGGGTGGGTCCCCACCCCAGAAGCAAGACCGCAGTCGGGACCCCAACCCCTCAGCCAGGGGTTTCCTTCATGTCCTCAGGACTCCAAACTGTGTTTTTCATCAGGTACTGCTGAGGCCCCCATGGGTCACCAGCCTCCAAGTGCCTCACTTACCTTGCCAGATTCGGTCATGGTGCTTTAGTGACCCTCGACCTGCCAGAGAATGTCTGGGCTCACGGAGCTTCCGTGCAGGGGAAGAAGCCTGAAGGGGTGGATCCCACTAGCCAATGAGAAGGCTGGGCTGGCAGGACAGAGGGGACCTTAGACTCTGGTGGGGAAGGACGTCTTTCCCACTGCTTCCCCGGGTGGACAGGCAGCATCTGGCTTGCAGGGGACTGGGAGGTTTTGTGCTGGTTGCAGAGCTCACACCAGCTCTGAATTCCTGACACTTGACCCCTCCTGCCTTCTCTAGCTTCAGTTCCTCATCTGCAATACCCGGGGCTGCCTGAATATGCTGGCTGAGGCTCCTTCCAGCAGTGGTGGGAAGACCAGGAAAATAGCACCCATCTCCCCCTGCCCTCCCCCTCGGGTCCTCCAGGCACTCAGCTGGTCTCCCCGGAATAGCTGGGAAGCTGCCCATCAGTCCCAGAGTATAAGTAGCAGCCCCATGGTGTTGGGTTTTACACAGCATTTTAAAATGATTCCATTCCTGCCAGCTTTAAATGTTTCACAAACACATTTGTTTTCTTTTTTGGAAAAATCCGGAGACAGTGGAGTTCTTGAGTAGCAACACTTGATCGCAGCCAATTTGATCAGGCCTTCCCTGCCCCCCAATCTGTTATGCCCCACTCCTAGCCCACAATTCTTGTTAACTTCAGGCTCCTGGAGGCTAAGTGTGTAACCTCTAAATCTTAAGGGACTCCAAAGTTAATCTCATGGATGCTTCTTGGGGAACCAGCATTTCAGAGCAGAACACAAGACAGAGCCACCAAGAATTAGCACCCTTAAAGTTTCTGGCAGACATTGGTGTCTCCCTATGGGGGGGGGGAGGGGCGGGGAGCAAAGAACTCAGCAGAACTCCTCAGATCACTGTCTCCTGACTAGACATGTGGTCCCAAGTTACTTGTCCCTTTTCTTCCCCCCAGGACATCAGGCTGCTCCCTGAAAGGTCTTAACTCCCCCTGAATCCCAAACTACAAGGTGGGCAGGGGACAGGTATAAACTCAGACTCTTCCCAGCTTGTTTCTGCATTCAGTTTTGAAGTTCCTCGAGCTGCTTTTCTTTGTGTGAGTGATGGTAGTCCTGTACACAAGGCAGAACCTTCTGCCATGAAAGGCAGCAGGTGATTAGAGAGCTGGGGGGCCCTCAACAACACACCCTATTCCAAGGTGCATCATGCTTTGTCCTAACAGCCTGGGGGATCTCTGGGAGTGAGAGACTGGGACTGGCAGAGTAGGATGGGGTCACTCCAGTGGCACTCGTCAGCTGCTCCCTGTTGATCTCGAAGGGTTAGTTTTATGCCCTGGTAGAGCAGTATCTCCTCACCACTTTTGGAGGTACTTTGTTTCCAATTCAAATATAGATTGACCACTCCAAGCAGATTTCTTATTTTTATTTTGTGTATGGACAGGTCAAACCCAGGGTCCCAATACGCAAGGCACCTGCTCCATGACTGAGCTCCAGCTAGCTCCAGCTAGTTTCTTTTTTTTTTCCCCTGGGGGGGGGGGCACACACAGAGAGGCATAAGGCGTAGCCCTTATGTGTTCAGAGATTATTACTGGTGGGGCTCAGGAGGCCAATATTTGGTGCCAGGATCCAATTGTGTTGGTGAGTTTGTTACTTGCAAGGCCTTAACCCCTGTACCATTCTCACTTGGAGGTTTTATAATGGCTGTTTTACAGCACCAAATGTGCTTGCCTGCTTCCTTCCAGCCACCAGTAGTGGTTCTTAAACTTCAATGTTTTAAACTTCAATGTTTTAAAATTCTTCTGGAAACATGCAGATGCTCACAATCCTTCCTCTGGAAACCTCCGTGTGCATGCTGACAAAGTGCGTCCCCCACCCCTGCTATTCCCAGGCGCTGTTAAAAATGCAGGCAAACTCAATGTCTCTTTTGCAAACCACAGCACTCAAAAGGAGAGAGATACGGAGGGGAATGCCCTGCCACAGTGGTAGGGTGGGATGGGGAGATGGGGGGTTGGAGGGATACTTGGACTGGTGGTGGTGGAGAATGGCCACTGGTGGAGGGATGGGTATTCGATCATTGTATAACTAAAACCCAAGCACAAAAATTTGTAAGTCTACAGCTGTACCTCATGGTGTTTCACTAATAAAAA
>JAOXYA010005867.1:0-14322 GCA_028565675.1 Sorex palustris | reverse complement strand
AGGGATCACTATTTGCAGGGTTCAAGATAACTTGTCAGGTTCCTGTAAGGAAAGCAGCTTGCCTCGAATATAGACACCAAGTTAATTTTTGTATGCATATTGCACATATTACTCTATGGTCTTGCAAAATTCACTTGTTATCTCTAAAGAGGTTTTTGATATGTTTTTAGGCTTCTTAGGATTTATATTCTGCAAACAGTAACAGTTTTATTTTGTTCTTTTCTATTTATACATTTCTGCCTACACTTGCTTTATTTACATAGACTAGAACACTCTGCATTATTGTTGAATAAAATTTATCATCTTTACCTTATTCTAAATTTTAGAGGAAACACATTTAGACTTTAACTAAGTAAATGTTCATAGTAGTATCTTTGAAGACACTGTTTTTCAACTATTGAGGTTACCTTCTATTCATACATTTGAGAGCTTTTTGTTTCTTCATGAAAGGCTTTTAAATTTTGTCAAATATTTTGCTGAGTTTATTGATATAATCTTATGATTTTTCTTCTTTCACACATTAATAAGACAAATTGTTTTAAATTTAAAATATTACAGCAACCTTGCATGCCCACATTTTGATCTTTTCTTCACATAATATGTCCTGGAATTCTCTCTACAAGTGATCATATGCACCGTACTCATGATTTAAAAGTATGCATAAAATTTCATTATGCTGATATATTTTATATGTGGGCAATTCAGTTGTTTCAATTTCTAAATACAAATGTTTTGTCACACTGATTAAAATTATATAAATGTAATTTTATGTTGTTCAAGATGAGTCTTAAAGGCCAATTCACAGAAGTGCAATTACTAGGTGAAATGATATAAGTGAATATATGGTTATATAATGTTGCCAAATTATACAAAAGAAATAAATGCATAGGTTAGTATTTTGTGTTCCCATAATGTGCGAAAGTACATTTTCCAAAATCCTCACCTGCATAATGTAGTCAGATTTGAAAACATATTGCTATCATAATAAAATAAAATTTACATTAGGTGTAGCCTTAATTTATATTTGTGTAATTATGAGAAAAGTAGAACAAGTATTTGTATATTTAAAAGTCATTTTTATGAATGGTCTTTTACATAATTTCTCACTTTTCTACCAAGATTTCAGTCTTTTTACTTCAAATCCTTTTTTCAAACTTCCGGGTTATCTGTCTACTTTGTTTATGTTGTTCTAACTCAGCCATTTTTTGGAAGGGGACACACCTGTCAATGCTCAGCGGCTACTCCTGTACCTACACTCAGGAATTACTCCTAGTAGTGCTAGGGGTTTCATATGGGATGGTGGGGATTGAATTCCAGTTGGCCACGTGCAAGGGAAAAGCCCTCCCCACTGTACTATCGCTCTAGCCCCTCAGTCAGCAATTTTAATCATATTATGTCACCAAATATTATTTAAATATCTTTAAATTTTTGCATTCTATTTGAAAATACTTCACAGAGATTACAGAAAAGCATATCCATGTCATCCATTAGTCTTTAATGAATTTTTTTCTCCCACATCCCCTAATCCCCAAAATAGAATCGAGAATCTCACACCTGTGAGACACATGAACTACCTCTGAACTATATCCCAGTCACAAAATAAGGTCTTAATTTTTGTATCTCTATTGATAATTTATTTAAAGAATTTATTTATTTATTTTAGTAAGTATGGTGTAAGGTAAGAATTTAATCCTAGGTTCTTTTCAAATGACAGTCAATTGTTCCAAATGAATTTTTCAAATGTCTTCCAATGCTAAAACATTTTAGTACCATTTATTAAAATGTCTATAGTGATTAGAGATGCTACATTCCTCATATGTCAAATTCCCGCTGGAACCTAAGTCTCATTCTAGACCTTGTATGTCATTCATTGGCCTATCTATTCAGGACTCAAGTATCACACAGTGGAACATTGATTTGCCATTACTCACTTCCCTGCTACAAATTTTGAACATATTTAATGTCTTATGATATATGGTAGCCTGCTGAAGACAAGAATCCGTGGGCCTGTCCTATGACTTACTGATGTATGGCTTCATTTCAACTTTCAAAAGCTCTGCTTCTAACATTTGTGGATAACAAAGGGCAGTGAGCTATATCTCAAGACTTTGTGATTAATTAAAAATATATATGTGAAATTTCACTTTTACCTAGCTTTGTTATTAACCCACACCATGTAGAAATACACTATGCTCTTTTAGAGAGCAACTTATGTCCCTATCAGAGATGAGTCTCATACTATACTATTAAGTATGTGACCTTGTAGAAAGTAAATTGGTCTTTTTGAGCCTTCAATTTATCATTCTGAAATGGAGATAATGACTCTTCACTATACTACCAAGTTGTGAACATTTTTTACAATAATGTATATAAAGCATGTAACAAAATGTCTGATACCTGTTCAGTGAGTTATTAATTTTAACGCTTGTCTGTTGATCTATAGTATGGAGACGTTACTGGGCCCGCTCGAGCAAATCGACGATCAACGGGAGGGCCTTTGCCTTTACCTTTACCTTTACATAACAGGAGATGGAGCAGAAGGGTACTCCACAACACTAGGCACCAGGGATTGAGGGGCAGAAATGTCCCCCCAGCATGAGCCACCGCGTACTGGGGGCCAAAAAATGTCCCCACCACCACTAGGCACCAGGAATCAAGGACAAAAGTCCCCCCCAACAAGAGACACCAGGAATCGGGGGCCAAAATGTTACTGCTTTTTTTTTCACCAAAATTCAGGAGCAGAAATGTCCCCCCACCATGATGTACGAAACATCGTCAGGCAGAAATGTCTTCCC
Source organism: Sorex palustris (assembly GCA_028565675.1). Taxonomy (NCBI): domain Eukaryota; kingdom Metazoa; phylum Chordata; class Mammalia; order Eulipotyphla; family Soricidae; genus Sorex; species Sorex palustris. The sequence goes on along the minus strand of JAOXYA010005867.1, from coordinate 11,527 downwards.
AATTAGGCACCAGAAATCGGGGGCAGAAATGCTCACATCACCACTAGGAATCAGGGATCAGGAGGCAGAAATATCCAACAGACCACTAGGCACCAGAAATCGGGGGTCAGAATTGTCCCCCCCATTAGGTACTAGGAGACGGGGAGCAGTAATATCACCTATACCACTAAACATCAGGGATTGGGGGACCGATATGTCCCCCAACCACTAGGCACCAGGGATCAGGAAGCAGAAATGTTCCTATATTTGGTACAAGAAACGGGACAGAATGTCCCACTATCAAGTACCAGGATCGGGGGAGAGAAATGTCCCTCACTCCCCATGTGATCTGAGATTGGGGGGCAGAAATGCCTACTACCAGTAGGCACAAGGGATCAGGGTGCAGAACTGTCTTCCCAATCACTAGGTACCAGAGATTGGCAGGGTAAGGCAGCAGAAATCTCCCTCTATTAGGTGCAAGAAACGGGTGGCAGAAATGTCCCCTATTAAGCAATGGTGTCTCGGGGGCAGAAATGTCCCCCACACCACTAGGCCACAGGCATGAGGGGCAGAAATATCCCACCCACCACTAGGTATCAGGAATTCGGGGTCAGATATGTTCATCCCACCACTAAGCACCATGGATCAGGAGCAGAAATGTCCCCTCAACCACTAGGCACCAAGGATGGGGGCAGAAATGTCCCTTCGACCACTAGGCAGCAGACATCGAGGGCAGGTATGTTCCCGCTTTTATGAAATCAGGAGGCAAATATGTACCCTCTTTTAGGCACCAGGAATCAGGGGGCAGAAGTGTCCCCTCCACCACTAGGCACCAGGAACCAGGGGGGTAGAACTTTCCCCCCCACCACTGGCACCATGAATCAAGGGACAAATCTGTCCCCCCATTAGGTACCAGGAATCGGGACAGAAGTGTCCCCCCTTTAGGCACCAGTAATGGGGGGCAGATGTGTCTCCCCATTATGCACCAGGAATCGGAGGGCAGAAATGTCCCCCCCAGCACTAGGCACCAGGGATCGGGGGCAGAAATGTCCCCCCAATCACTAGGCACCAGGGATCAGAGAGAAGAAATCTCCCTCTATTAGGTATGAGAAATTGGGAGCAGAAATGTTCCCCTATTAAGTACAAGAGATCGGGAGGCAGAAATGCCCCCCCCCACCCTGAAAACGAGACACCTGGGATCAGCGGCCAGAAATGTTCCTCCTTTTTGGCACCAGGATTCAAGGAGTAGAAATGATCCCCGTTTTAGGCACAAGGTATCTGAGGGCAGAAATGCCCCCCCCCATTAGGCACCAGGAATCTGGACGTAGAAATATCCCCCCATCAATAGGTACCAGAGAGCGGGGGACAAAAATGTCCCCCATATGCATCTGGAATTGGGGGCAAAAATGTCCCTCACACCACTAGATACCAGGGATTGGGAAGCAGAAATGCCCCCCGCCACGCATTAGGCACAAGTAATCGGGGGGCAGTAATGTCCCCCGATTAGGCACCAGGAATGGGTAGGCAAAAGTGCCCTCCCCACCACAAGGTACGAGAGATCGGGGGACAGAAATGTTCCCCCTATGAGGCACTAGTGATCGGAGTGCTGAAATGTCCCCCTTTTTGACAACAGGTATTGGGGGCAGAAATGTCCCACATTAGGCACCAGGAATCAGCAGGAGGAAATGTCCTCCCCACCACTAGGCATCAGGGATAAGGGGGCAGAAATGTCCCTCCCCACAACTAGCCACCAGGGATGGGGGCAGAAAAGTTCCCTCAACTACGAGGCACCAGATGCTGGGGGCAGGTATGTCCCTCCTATTAGTCACCAGGAATCATGAGGAGATATGTCCCCACTTTTAGGCACCAGGAATCGGAGGGCAGAAATTCCCCCCCCCACTAGGCTCCAGGGATAAGGTGGGCATAAATTTTGCCCCCACTATTGGCACTATGGATCGGGGGGCAAACCAGTCTCCCCATTAGGCACCAGGAATTGGGGGGCAAAAATGTCCCCGCCCACCACTAGGCATCATGGTTCAGGAGCAGAAATGTCCCCCCAACCACTAGGCACCAGGGATCAGAGAGCAGAAATCACCCTCTATTAGGTACGAGAAATGGGGAGCATAAATGTCTCCCTAATACGTACCAGGGATCAGGGGATAGAAATGTCCCACCCAGCATGAGACACCTGGGATCAGGGGCCATAACTGTTTCTGATTTTTGGCATCAGCATTCGGAGAGGAAAAATATTCCCCCATTAGTCACCTGGAATTGGGAGGGGGGGAGAAATGTTCCCCCACCATGAGGTATGAGAAATCGGGGGGCAGAAATGTCCCCCGTTATAGGCACAAGGTATCGGAGGGCAGAAATGTCCACCCCATTAGGCACCATGAATCTGGAGGTAGAGATGTCCCCTCATCAGTAGGCACCAGAGCGGGGGACAAAAATGACCCTATATGCATCCGGAATTGGGGGCAAAAATGTCCCCCACCCCTGTAGATACCAGGGATTGGTAAGCAGAAATGTCCCCCCCCAATTAGGCACAAGTAACTAGGGGACAGTAATGTCCCCCAATTACGCACAAAGAATCAGAAATGTCCCCCCAAGCACAAGGCACCAGAACTAGGGGCCAGAAAAGTCCCTCCTTTTTGTCACCAGGAATCAGGGAGAAGAAATGTCCCCTCTTAAGCACTAGGAATGGGGAAACAGTAATATCCTCCCTTCATGAGGTACTAGAGGTCGGGGGGCAGCAATGTCTCTCCTACTAGACACCAGCGATTGGGGGGCAGAAATGTCCCCCATTAAGTACCAAGGATCGGGGGCAGAAATGTCCCCCCAACTACTAGGCACCAGGGATCAGGGAAAAGAAATCTCCCTCTATTAGGTATGAGAAATGGGGGGCAGAAATGTCACCTTTTAAGTACCAAGGACCAGGGGTCAGAAATGTCCCAACCAGCATGAGGCACCTGGGATCAGGGGCCAGAAATGTCCCTCCTTTTTGGCACCAGGATTTGGAGATCACAAATGTTCCCCCTTAAGCCACCAGGAACCATGGGGGGGGGAGAAATGTTCCCCCCACCATGAGGTATGAGAAATCTGGGGGCAGAAATGTCCCCCCTTTGAGGCAGAGGTATCAAAGGGCAGAAATGTCCCCCCTCATTAGGTACCAGGGATCTGTAGGTAGAAAGGACCCCCAACAGTAGGCAACAGAGATCGGGAAGCAGAAATGTCCCCCATATCCATCAGGATCAGGGGGCAAAAATGTCCCCCACATCACTAGATACCAGGGATTAGGAAGCATAATTGTATTCCACAATTAGGCACAAAAATTGGGGGGAAGTAATGTCCCCCAATTAGGCAAAAGGAATCAGGGGGCAGAAATGTGCCCCCACCACGTGGCACCAGGGATCGGGGGACAAAAATGTTGTCCCCAGCATGAAGCACCAGGGATCAGGGCCCAGAAATTCCCTCCTTTATAGCACCAGGAATCGGGGAGCAGAAATGTCCCTAATTAGGCACCAGGAATCGGGGGCCACTAATGTCCCCCACACGATGTATGAGAGATTGGGGGGCAGACGTGTCCCCACTATTAGGCATGAGAGATTAGGGGTCAGAAATATACCTCCCACCACTAGGAACCAGGGATTGGACTGCAGAAATGTCTCACAGACCTCTAGCCAACAAGTGTCAAGGTGCAGAAATGCCTTTCCCCAAATCCACTAGGCACCTGGGATCAGGGGGCAGACATGTGTCCCCTATTAGGCACCAGGAATAATGAAACTGATATGTCCCTGCTATTAAAAATTGAGGGGAAAATGTCCCTCTCACCACTAGCCACCAAAGATCGGGGAGCAGAAATTTCCCCCCCACCACTGGCACCATGAATTGGGGGGCAAATCTGTCTCTCCTATTAGGCACCAGGAATCAGTGGACAGAAAAGTCCCCCTTTAGGCACCAGTAATCGGGGGGGCAGAAATGTCCCCCCTACAGCACTACATACCAGGGATCTGGAGGCAGAAACGTCCCCTGAACACTAGCCACCAGGGATTGGGGGGCAGAAATGTCCCCCCATTACATAGCAGGAGACGTCGGGGCAGAAATGTCCCCCACAGCACTAGGCACCAGGGATCGGGGCCAGAAATATTCCCCCAAAATTAGGCAACAGGGATCAGGGAGTAGAAATCTCCCTCTATTAGGAATGAAAAACGGGGGGCAGGAATGTCCCCCATTAAATACGAAGGATTGGGGGGTAAATATGTCCCCCCCCAGCACGAGACACCTGGGATCAAAGGCCAGAAATATCCCTTCATTTTAGCACCTGGATTCAGGGAGCACAAATGTTCCCCCATTAGGCACCTGGAATCGGGGGGGAGAAATCGGTGGGGAGAAATGTCCTCCCCACCAGAAGGTACGAGAAATTAGGGGGCAGAAATGTCCCCACTTATAGGCACAAGGTTTTGGAGGGCAGAAATGTCTCCCCCCATTAGACACCAGGAATATGTAGTTAGAAATGTCCCCCCACCGGTAGGCACCAGAGAACGGGGGACAGAAATGTCCCCCATGTGCATAAGGAATCAAGGGGCCAAAATATCCCCACACCACTAGATACCAGGGAGTGGGAAGCAGAAATGTCTTCCCAATTAGGCACGAGAAATTGGGGGGGGCAGCAATGTCCCCCAGTTAGGCACAAGGAATTGAGGGGCAGAAATGTCTCGCCCACAAGTAGTCTCCAGAGATCAGGGTACAATAATGTCCCCCCTTTTTGGCACCAGGTAACGGGGGCAGAAATGTCCCCCGTTAGGCACCAGGAATCAGCAGGCAGAAATGTCCTCCCTACCATTAAGCATCAGTGATCGGAGGCAGAAATATCCCCCCACTACTAGGCACCTCATGGAGGGGAGGACATTTCTGCCTCCCATTCATGGTGCCTAATGGGGTGACATCTCGGCTCCCCGATTCCAGGAACGAGGAACAACGAGGAACATTTCTGGGTCCTGATCCTTGGTGATTCATGCTGTGGAGGACGTTTTTGTTCCCCAATTCCTGGAGCATAATTTAGGGGGGGGAATTTCTGCCCCTACTTCCTTGTGCGTAATTGCGGACATTACTGCCCCCCAAATTCTCATACCTTATGGTGGGGGAGGGTAGATTTCTCCCCCCCAATTATTGGATCCTAATTGGGGAACATTTGTGCTCCCAGAATTCTGGTGCCAAAAAGAAGGGACATTTTGGGCCACTGATCTCAGGTGTCTCTTGCTGGGGGGGACATTTCAGTCCCCCGGTCCTTGGTACTTAATAGGGGGACATTTCTGACCCCCATTTCTCGTACCTAATAGAGGGAGATTTCTGTCCTTGATCCCTGGTGCCTAGTGGTGGGGTAAACATTTTTGCCCCCCAATTCCTGGTGCCTAATCGGGGGATACACCTGCCCCCCCAATTACTGGTGCCTAAAAGGGGGACATTTCTGTCCCCTGACTCATTGTGCCTAATAGGGGGAACAGATTTGTCCCCCTATTCATGGTGTCAGTGGTGGGCGGGAAATTTTTGCCCACCCGATTCCTGATGCCTAGTAGTGGGGGTGACATTTCTGCCACACATTCCAAGAACCAAAAATAAGGAACATTTCTGGCCCCAGATCCCTGGTGCCTTGTGCTTTTGGGGACATTCTTCCCCCCAATTCCTCATGCCTTGTGGTGGGGGGACATTTCTGACCCCCAATCTCTGCTGCCCAATAGAGGGGACGTTTCTGCCCCCTGATCTCTCATACCACATGGTGGGGGGACATTACTGGCCCCCGATTCCTGGTGCCTAATGGGGGACATTTCTGCTCCTGGATTTCTGTTCCCAAAAAGGAGGGACATTTCTGGGCCCTGATCCGTGGTGCTTCATGCTGGGGGGGACATTTTTGTACCCCGATCTCTGAAGCCTATTGGTGGGAGGGGACATTTCTGCACCCCATTCCTTGTGCCTAATTGGGGAACATTACCGCACCCTGATTACTTTTGCCTAATTGAGGGGGATATTTCTGCTTCCCAGTCCGTGTTATCTACTGGTGTAGGTGACATTTCTCCCCCCAGATCGCTGGTGTCTAATAGGAGAGACATTGCTGTCCCCCCGATCTCTAGCACCTCATGACGGGAGGATATTTCTGCCTCCCCATTCCTGGTGCCTTATTGGGGGACATTTGTGAAACCTGATTTCTGGTGCCAAACAGGAGGGACCTTTCTGGCCCTAGTCTCTGGTGCCTCGTGCTTGGGGGGACACTTATGCCCCCTGATTCCTTGTGCCAAATTGGGGGACATTGCTGCACCCCGATTACTTGCGCCTAATCGGGAGGGAAACATTTCTGCTTCCCAGTCCCTGGTATCTAGTGGTGTGGGGGACATTTTTGCTACCAATTCCAGATGCATTTGGGGACATTTTTGTCCCCCGCGCTCAGTGCCTACTGATGGGGGGACATTTCTACCTCCAGATTCCTGGTGCCTAATGGGGGGGACATTCCTGTCCATTGATACCTTGTGCCTAAAAGGGGGGACATTTCTGCCCCCCAATTTCTCATACCTAATAGAGGGAGACTTGTGCTCTCTTATCCCTGGTGCCTAGTGGTTGGGAGGACATTTCTGCCCCCGATCCCTGGTGCCTAATAGTGGGGCAGACATTTCTGCCCCCAATTCCTGGTGCATAATGGGGAGTCACATCTGCCCCCAATAACTGGTGCCTTAAGAGGGGACATTTCTGTCCCCTGATTCCTGGTGCCTAATAGGGGGCACAGATTTGCCCCCTGATTCATGATGCCAGTGGTGGGGGGAACTTTCTGTTCCCCCAATCCCTGGTGCCTAGTGGTGGAAGGGACATTTCTGCCCCCCGAATCCTGGTGTCTACAAGAGGGGACATATTTGCTGTCTGATTCCTAGTTCATAAAAGTGGGGACATATCTGCCCCGATTCCTGATGCCTAGTGGATGAGGGTACATTTCTGTCCCCATCCCTGGTTCTTAGTAATGGGGTGAACATTTCTGAGCCCAATACCTGATGCCTAGTGGTGCGGGGAACATTTCTGCCCCCGATGCCTGTGGCCTAGTGTTGTGGGGGACATTTCTGCCCCCCAAAACACCATTGCTTAATAAGGGACATTTCTGCCACCCGTTTCTTACATCTAATAGAGGGAGATTTTGCTATCTTATCCCTAGAGCGAAGTGGTGTGGGGGACATTTCTGTCCCCCAGTCTCTGGTGCCTAGTGATTGGGAAGACAATTCTGTGCCCTGATCCCTCGTGCCTACTGGTGAGGGGCATTTCTGCCCCCCAATCTCTGGAGCCATGGGTCGTGGAGGACATTTCATTTCAAAGTACCGATTCTGGTACTTGATAGTGGGATATTCTGTCCCGTTTCTCGTAACTAATATAGGGACATTTCTGTTCCCTGACCCCTGGTGCCTAGTGGTTGGGGGGACATATCTGCCCTCAAATCCCTGGTGTTCAGTGCTATGGGTGATATTACTGCTCCCCATCTCCTGGTACTTCTAACCCCCGATCCCTGGTGCCTAGTGGTGACAGAGGCATTTCTGCCCCTGATTACTGTTGCCTAATTGGGAAGATATTTCTGCCCCTCGATGTTTCATACATCGTGGTGGGGGGACATTTCTGCTCCTCAATTCCTGGAGACAAAAAGGAAGAACATTTTGGCCTCTGATTTCTAGTGTCTCTTGCTGGGGGGGTGGGGGTGGAATTTTGTCCCTGATTTCTGGTGCCTAGTGGTGGTGGGGACATTTCTGGACCCCAATACATGGTGGCTCATGTTGGGGGGGGACATTTCTGCCCCCCCGATCCCTGGTGATTAGAGTTGTGGGGGACACGTCTACTCCCCGTCTCCTGTTATGTAATGGGATATTTCTGACCCTATCACTGGTTCCTAGTGATCGGGGGGACATTTCTGCCCCCCAATCTCTCTTACCTCATGGTGGGGGGGACATTACTGGCCCCCTATTCTGGGTGCCTCATGGGTACTTTTCTGTATCCCGATTCCTGGTGTCTAATGGGGGGACATTTTAATCCTGATTCCTGGTGACTGATGGGGGTGGGACACATCTCTTCGATTTCTGGTGCCAAAAAGGAGGGACAGTTCTTGGCCTTGAATCTTGGTGCTTCATGCTGGAAGGGACATTTTTGTTCCCCAATTCCTGGTGCCTAGTGAGTACTGCGCCCCAATTTATTGTGCCTAATTGGTTGCATATTTCTACTTCCCAGTCCGAGGTATTTAGTTGTGTGGGGGACATATTTTCCCTGATTCCTGATGCATAAGGGGGACATTTCTGCCCCCTGCTGTCTGGTGCCTACTGGTGGGGGGACATTTCTACCTCCAGATTCCAGGTACCTTATGGGGGGAATTTCTCCCCTCCCTTACCTTGTGCCTAAAAGGGGAGACATTTCTGTCCCCCAATTTCTCGTACTTCATGTTGGGGAGGACATTTCTGTCCTGATTTAGGTGCCTAATGAGGGGACATTTCTGCACCCTAATTCCTGGTGCCAAAAGGAGGGACATTTCTGCCCCATGATCTTTCTTACCTTGTGGTGGGGGGAGGGACATTTCTCCCTCCCAATTCCTGGTGTCTAATGGGTGCATTTCTGCTCCCCGATCCCAGTGCCAAAAAAGAGGGACATTCTGGCTCCTGATCCCAGGTGTCTCGTGCTAGGGGGAACTTTTCTGCCCCCAAATCCCTGATCCTTAATAGGGGGACATTTCTTCCCCCCGTTTCTCATACCTAATAGAGGGAGATTTCTGCTCCCTGATCCCTGGGGCCTAGTGGTTGGGGAGACATTTCTGCTGCTGATCCCTGTGCCGAGTGGTGGTGGGGGGACATTTTGTCCCCCAATTCCTGGTGCCTAAAAGTGGAGACATATCTGCCACATGATTCTGGGTGCCTAATAGGGGGGATATATCTGCCCCGTGATTCCTGGTGCCTAGTGGTTGGGGGGACATTTCTGCCCCCATTTCTGGGGCCTAGTGGTGTGGGGGACATTTCTACCCCCCGATACCTGGGCTTTAAAGGGGCATTTCTGCTGCCCATTTCTTGTACCTAATAGAGGGAGATTTCTGCTCTCTTATCCCTGGATTCTAGTGGTGTGGGGGGCATTTCTGCCCCCCGATCCTGGTTCTTGATAGGGGTACAGTCTGCCCCCTGTTTCTTGTACCTAATATAGGGACATTTCTGTTTCCTGATCCCTAGTGCCTAGTGGTTGGGGGACATATCAGTCCCCTGATCCTTGGTGCCCAGTGATGTAGGTGATATTACTGACCCCCCGTCTCCTGGTACCTAATGGGGTGACAATTCTGATCCCGGATCACTGGTACCTAGTAGTATGGGGGACATTTCTACCTCCTGATCCCTGGTGCCTAATGGTGATGGGGGCATGTCTGCCCCTGATTCCTGGTGCTTAATGGGGGGACACATTTGGCCTCTGATTTCTGGTCCCTAATGAGGGACATTTCTGTCCCCTGATTCCTGGTGCCAAAAGGGGAGACATTTCTGCTCCCCCATCCCTGGTGCCTAGTGCTGTAGGGAACATTTCTCCCCCTCCCCCCTATCTCTGGTGCCTAATAAGGGAGACATTTCTGCTCTCCGATGATTCATACATTATGGTTCGGGTCATTTCTGCTCCCCGATTCCTGGTGCCAAAAAGGTGCAATATTTTGACCCCTGATTCCTGATGTCTCTTGTTGCCGAGGGCATTTCTGTTCCCCGATTCCTGGAGCCTAGTGGTGATGATATTTTTGGCCCCTGATCCCTGGTGGCTCATGCTGGGGGTACATTTCTGCTCCTCTGATCTCTGGTATTAATAGGGGGACATTCTCGTACCTAACAGAGGGAGATTTCTGCTCCCTCATCTCTGGTGCCTTAGTGGTTGGAGGGACATTTCTGTTTCCTGATCCCTTGTGCCCAGTGGTAGGGGAGGAAATTTCTGCCTCGATTCCTGGTGCCTAACTGGGGGAAACAACTGCCCCCCGATTCCTGGGGCCTAGTGCAGGGGACATTTCAGTCCCTATTCCTGGTGCCTAATAGAGGGTACATATCTGCCCCCTTATTCCTGGTGCCTCTTGGTTGGATGGACATTTCTGCTCCCATCCCTGCTGCAGTCGGGGAGGGGGGCATTTCTGCCCCTGATGCCTGGTGCCTAGTGGCACCAGTACAAGACACCTGGGATCAGAAAGTAGATCACAAGTAGTGTCACAAGACACTAGGAGTCACTAGGAGTCAGGGATCTGGGGAGCAGAAATTTTCCCCCCACCACTAGTCACCAGGTATAGGTAGCAGAAATATTCCCCCAACCACAAGGCACCAGGGATCAGAAAGTAGAAATCTCCCTCTAGAGAAACAGGGGGCAGAAATGTCCTCCTATTAAGTACCAAGTATCAGGGAGCAGAAATGTCTCCCCCAGCACAAGACACCGGGATCAGGGGCCAGAAATGTTCCTCCTTTTGGGCACCAGGATTTGGGGAGCAGAAATGTTTGCCCATTAGGAACCTGGAATCGGGGGGGGGGGGAGAAATGTTCCCTCACCATGTGGTACAAAAAATAGGGAGGCAGAAATGTCCCCCCATTCGGCACCACAAATCTGGAGGTAAAAATGCCCTCCTTGAGTAGGCACTAGAGAGCGGGGGACAAAAATGTCCCCCATATGCATCCAGAATCGGGGGCAAAACTGTCCCCCAGATCACTAGATACCAGGGATTGGGAAGCAGAAATATTCCCCCCACCCCAATTAGGCACAAGTAATCAGGAGGCAGTAATGTCCCCCAATTAGGCATAAGGAATCGGGGGGCGTAAATGTCCCCCCAAGCACGAGGCACCAGAGACTAGCTGCCAGAAAAGTCCCTCCTTTTTGGCACCAGAAATCAGGGTGCAGAAATGTCCCCCAATTAGACACCAGGAATGGGGAGGCAGAAATGTCCTCCCAACTACTAGGCACCAGGGATCAGGGAGCAGAAATCTCCCTCTATTAGATCTGAGAAACAGGGGGCAGAAATGTCCCCTTTTAAGTACCAAGGATCAGGGGGCAGAAATATTCTGACCAGCATGAGGCACCAGGGATCGGGGGCAGAAATCTCTCTCTATTAGGTATGAGAAACGAGGGCAGAAATGTTCCCCTATTAAGTACCAAAGATCAGGGAACAGAAACATTCCACCACCCCCCCACCCCACAGCACGAGACACCTGGGGTCAGGGGCCAGAAATGTCCCTCCTTTTTGGCACCAGTATTCTGGGAGCACAAATGTTCCCCCATGAGGAACCAATAATCGGGGAGAGAAGTGTCCCCCTCTACCATGAGGTACGAGAATTTGGGGGGCAGTCATGTCCCCAATTAGGCACAAGGAATCAGGGGCAGAAATGTCCCCCCCACCATTAGGCTCCAGGAACTGGGGAACAAAAATGTCCTCCCCAGCATGAATCACCAGGAATCAGAGCCCAGAAATATCCCTCCTGTTTTGCACCAGGAATCGGGGAGCCAAAATGTCGCCCCATAAGGCACCATGAATGGGCGGCAGAAATGT
>JAOXYA010005855.1:0-14323 GCA_028565675.1 Sorex palustris | reverse complement strand
CCAGAGACTCAGAAACGAATCTCAGAACCCAAAGGCTTTTGGCAGAAATGTGTCCTGTTCCTGCAGTAGGTTACTGGTGCTAGGCCACTCCAGGAGGGAATAGGTTTTGTGCCTTGGCCTGTTCCCCCTAGCAGCCTGGTGGCCACCATCCTCTGGGCCACTGGACAGTCAGGTTTGAGTCTGTAGTGACGAGACACTCAGGGCCTCACAAGATAGGGATGGAACCAGCCCTTCCTCCCCATCCCAATGAGACACCGAGTCGCCGCCTACAAACGGCCTCTCTGGCTCCTGATCAAGCTGATTAACAGCCATGATCCCAGAGACTCAGAAACAAGTCTCGAAACCCAGCGGCTTTTGGCAGAAATGCATCTGGACCACATACAAGGTGGCCGCCGCCTCAGAGCTTATAGAAAAGCCAGGTATGAGCCAGTGGTGATGGGGCAACTGCAGTCTCATGGGAAGGGGGGTGGTACCGGCTTGTCCTTCATGCCCTACCAAGGTGATGAGTTGCCCCCCCACGAGTGACTCTCTGGCACGGCCATGGCTCCAGAGACAAAAGGACTTAATCCGGAGCCCGGCAGCTAGCAGCAGAAAAGTGTATGGACCATGTGTTAAACTGTGGCGCCATGCCTCCCCGGGAGGGAAAGGGTGTTGCTCCCTTCCGCCTTTTTCGCCCTGGCAGCAAGGTGCCCGCCACCTCAGAGCTTATAGGAAAGCCAGGTATGATCCGGCGGTGGTGACGAGGCAACTGCGGTCTCATTGGGAGGGGGACGGTACCAGCTTGTCCTTCATGCCCTACCGAGGTCATGAGTTTCCCCCCACAAGTGGTTCTATGGCACAGCCATAACACCAGATGCACAGAAACTAATCTCGTAATTACCTGGCTCTTTGCAGAAATCCAAAATCATTATGATTCTCATAACCAGCTATAGAAAACGAAGTATTTTACAATGCCTGTTTAGCAATTCTCATTGTTGGCAGGGAAATTCTAAACAATAATGGTACATCTTTTGTCAAAATAATGAATTTAATCAATGTAGAGAAGAGTTAAGTAGAAATCGTCTGCCTCACAGGCATTGGGAGGAGTGGAAGGGGGGTATATTGGGGTTCTTGGTGGTGAAAAATGAGTACTGGTGAAGGGAAAGGTGTTTGATCATTGTATGACTGAGACTTAAACCTGAAAGCTTTCTAACTTTCCCCACAGTAATTCAATAATTAAATATAAGAAAAATAAATAAAATTATGAAAAAAAAGTAAGGTGGAGTTCATGCCCAATTCAATCAGATAATTAGTGGCTGAATAAATAGCAGTACTCCTACGTAAAAAAAAAAAAAAAAGGGTTGTTGGGGGGGGCAGAGCACCAGCCCAGACACTGGCCACCAGAGAGGGCAAGGTCATGTCCACCATCACCTCCGTCTTGCCCAGTCTGTAGGAGGCTGAATGCTGGAACCAGGAGTTGGGGCCAGGAAGAGCACAGGCAGGAGGTGCTCCCGGGAATCCCAGGGCAAACGTGCATGCACCCAGGGTAGGATCCCCACGGAGGGGAGGAGGTGGGGGTCACCAAGAGGACACTGGATACACGGTGACACGGAAGTCCAGCCCCAGCTGTGACTGAGTAGGTCTTGTGCCCGAGCCCATGGCATCCCTGGGGAACTGGCCTTGGTGAGCAAGACTGGAGCTCTGAGACTGAAGAGGAGCTGGCCCAGCAAGGGCACTGCCCCACACTGCATGGCAAGCAGCACAACGGCGGCACAAAGGGCTGCAGCCCCCAAGCCCCACTCAAGAAAATAAAATGGGGTTCCTGCAGCTCCCCGGGGAAGGGCAGACAGGGTTTCCCTCCCACCCTGAGCCCATGGCACCAGCACAGGCTTCTCAGAAACGCCCCTTTGCTGAAAGGTTCTATAGCTCCGAAATTGGGATGGAAGGCACTTTCCTCAGCGTATTAAAGCCACTTCCCGCCAACTTTCCCCAACATCATCCTCAATGGTGAGAAATTTTGGAAAGCCTTTCCTCAGAGACCAGGCCAGGCGAGGCTGGCCACTCTCACCACTACTCCATATAGCACTGAAAGTCCTGTCACAGCAATCAGGCAAGCGAGAGACAGCACGGGCGGCCAGATCGGAAAAGAAGTCCAACTCGCCACTGGCAGGTGATGACATGGTACTATATTTAGAAAACCCTAAAGATGCAACCCCAAAAAGTCCTCGAAGCAGTAAACTGATCCAGTCAAGTGGCAGGGAGCTGGAGAGAAGACAGTGGTTAAGAGGCTTGCATGCAGCCAACCCCTGCTCCGTCCCAGGCGACACACACGGTCCCCCAGTACCACTGAGAGTGATATCCGAGCAGCACAGGTGCATCCCCCAAAACAAAAGCAAAAAATACAGTAAAATGGCAGACTTATAAAAAAGAAATCAACACACAGAAATCCAGGGCATTTCCACACGCAAACAACGAAGTAAAAGAGAGAAATTTAAAAACCAACTAGATTCACAATTATGCCTCCAAAACCAAATACTTACTGGAGAGGCCACACACCACACACAAGGTAAGGTGCTTGTCTTGAGTGCAGCCAAACCAGGTTCTAACCCTGGTACCTCATGTGGTCCCCCAGGCTGCCAGGAATGATTTCTGAGTGCACAGCCAGGAGTAAGCCTAGAGCACCACCTGGTGTGGCATAAAAACCCCAAAGAAACAACAAAAACAAAAAAACCCCAAATAACTGGAAGAAGTGTATACAAAGAAAACTTTAGGTCATTACTAAGAGACGGAAACACAAGGAAATGGAAACATCCCCTGATCATAAATCAGAAGGATTAATACTCAGAATGATCATCCTTGCCAATGCAATACTCAGAGTCTATGCAGCATCTATAAAAACATTTATAACATTAGGTACAGATAGTAAATACTGTTAAAATTTACATGGTGAGGCCGGAGCGATAGTACAGTGAGGAGGGCTTTTGCCTTATAAGCGGCCAACCCAGGTTTAATGCCCGACATCCTACATGGTCCCCTGAGCACTGCCAGGAGTAATCCCTAAGCATTGCCAAGTGTGGCCCCCCACCCACCCAAAATTTTTACATGGAATGGTAAGTCTCATTCCCTAAGTAACAAAAACAGCCCTAGGAGAAAAGGTGGGAGACTTTTCTTTCCCCAACTTTAAATTCCACTGTGAAGCTATATATAGTGATCAAGACAGTGTGATCATCTCAGAGCGACAGAACAGAATTGAGAGCCCAGAGCCAGGCAGCTTCTCAGGTGTATGGTCAGCTAATCTACAAAGGAGCTCATGAGCGTGAAGTGGAGCAAGGAAAGCCTCTTCAACAAAAGTTGATGGTGAAAACTGGTAAGGGCTATGTTAAAAACAACAACAACAACAACAACAACAAACAACAACACATGGGACCAGGCCGAAGAGATGGGCAGGGCAATTGCCTTGTACGCGGTTGGCCCAGATGAAATCCCTGGCACCCCATTCGGTCCTCTGAGCCCCAACAGGAGTGATCCCTGAAGTAAGTAAGTCCTGAACTCTGCTGGGTGTGGTCCCCAAATAAAAAAACAACAACAAAAAGTAGTAAAGAAAAAAAACAATGGCCAAAGGTGTCAGAACTGGAGAACTGGTCTACAGAACTGAGTTCACCTGGGGGAAATGGGGTGAGGGGAGGGTCCTCAGGACAGTGATGGAGGGAAGCTGTGGGCATTCAGGAAGGAGGGCGTGGGGCTTGGAGCAGGAACCAGCACGAACAGTGGTGGGGGAAAGTGGCCTCTCGGAACCCAGACATAGAGACCCAGGTGCTTCCAGCCCTCGAGGCAGCGCTCCCAGCAGATCAGCGGCACCCCATCTTCGAACCCACACCCTAGGGAAGAAGAGTCTATGGGAACTTCTTGCACAACTGGAGGAGAGCCTCTAGAAGCGGCCCCTGCGCCATAGTTCCTCATTCCCCACCTTGCAGACACCCCCCCCAAGGCTGGGCTCTGAATTCAGCACCACCATTGCTTAGACACCCACATTTTCTCAACCCACAGTCACGGAGCTGAGGATGATAGGAAGTGGGCCAACCACAGTGCCCTCAACCTTGGTTCGCCCTCATTTCTTTCACATTTTCCACACGCATTAAGGGCGGGACAAGAGTGGCTCTGAGGTGTTACAGTCTCTGATCACCCAGGTCGTGGACTCCCAGCTAATCCCTGGCCTCGACTCATCAAACACCTCAGACCCCCAGAGCGGAGGTTCGAGCACTTGAAGTGTCCCCAGACTGGGCCACATGATGCCCGGGGAAGTTGGGGTGGGCAGGCAACAATCCCCTCAGGTGAAGCTGCATCACTTTAGCCAAGAGTGGGGCCGTCGCTGAGAGAGCAGGGCAAAGATCCCGCGCCATCGCCCACCCCTGGCACTTGTCTGCTTTTATGATGTACTCCCCGGGGAGCAGAGAACGGTATGGGGGTGAAGGCGCTTGCCCTGCACACAGCTGACCTGGTTTTCTCTCTGGCACCACGTGGTCCCCTGAGCACAGCACTGCCAGAGCGCTGCCAGCAGGGGGCCCTGGGCCTCCCGGCACTGCTCGGGAGAGCCCCCTTCACCCCACCCCACCCCCCAAAGGAAAAAACCAACAACAAACAAAATCGATGCATTCCCTGGAGGTCTCCAACATCCTCCCTCGGAGAAGCCCCTCGGCTCTGTCTGCAACTAACCCTGTGCCTCAGTTCCTTCTAGCAGGCGGCAGCCCTCAGGCAGTGGTCTTAACAATTTTTTGCCTTTTGGGTCACACCCAGTAATGCTCAGGGCTTACTCCTCTGCACTCGGGAATGCCTCCCTGCGGTGCTCGAGGGACCATACAGGATGCTGGGGATAAGACCTGGGTCAACCGAGTGCAAGGCAAATGTCCTCCTCCTCGCTGTTCTATGGCTCCGGCCTGCCTCACAATCTGTTAACACCTCATGGTGGTGGGTATGCGCTGATCAGCCTCCTCCCAAACTCCCTGCCAATTCATTGGGGCAGGGTGCTGTCTCCATGCCCACACCACCCGGGTGCTGGGCCCAGAGCCCGACCCACCGTTCCTTGACGATGTGGTCAAGCTTGTAGTTGGGCTTGTTGTCCTTCAGGCGCTCCACGGTGTTCCACTCGCTCTTCCCGTAGGCCTTCCGCAGTTTGCGCACGAAGACCTGTGAGAGAGCAGGTGCTGCTGTCTGCACGCCCCTATCTGCACAGAGAGGGTGGGGGTGACAGGAGGGCCCCGGCGGGGTCCTGCCCTGAGCTCAGGCTCCGCACCACGGCACACTCCGAAGGCACCAAAACTGGCTACGGAGCTGCGCAAGCCAGAGTGGCAGGTGCGGGACGGAGGACGAAGGCCGCACTATGCTACCACACATAGGGAAACTGATCTTCTCTGGCACTTGCCAACAGAGAGAGGCCAAGGGGAGATGAGAGCTGGGCAGGGCAGAGGGTAGTCTTCACGCCCAATCCTAGGTCAGGAGTCTGTGATGTATGGGGCCGGGCCACCAAGGAAAATGCAGCCGGCCCAGAAGGCCCTCCAGGCAAGCCCACTTCTTCCCACTGAGTACTGCTGGCCAGGACTGGGCTCAGTCATCCCCTGGGGTCACAGAAGCCCTCACCCTCAAAGGCCCACTGCCAACACATTGAGTTTTGTTGTTCTTTGTTTCTGGTTCATACCCAGTGATGCTCAGGGGTGGGTCCTGGCTCTGCACTCAGGAATCCCTCCCTGTGGTGCTTGGGGGACCTGGCCACACAAAAGGCCAGTGCCCTACCGGCAGTGTTATAGCTCCAGCCAACACAGTGATCACTATTTTAATGGCCAATAGGGTGAGAGGGTGGCCTGCACCTGCCAGTCACTGTGGCCGCCAGGTGGCGTCCTCGCCCCTCCAAGCCTGGGCAGCAATTTTTTTGATTTTCATTTATTTGCAAGTGGTAGAAAGTGATTCTCCTGGTTTATAGCAGGAAGCTTGCCAAGGGGTGAGGGTGTTGTACAGAAGAGAAAAACACTGGTGGAGGGAAGTGGTCCTTCTGGAGGAGACAGAGTGCTGAAAGGAGATATAAAGGGCCTGTCAGAGGCAGGCTGAAGGGCGGGAGGGAAACGGGACACTGGCGAAGGATTGGCAACGGAACACTATATGACTGAAACTCAATCACGAATCACAGTGAAATTTGAAATTTGTGGTGACTCAATTAAAAACAGGAAGACAAAATGAAAAAAATAAAAAGTGGTCTCCTTTCCCTGTGGTAACTAAGTGTTTAATGGTGTCTCTATGAATGAAAAGCTTGGGTTCCTGGGACCACTTCTAGAAAGAATCCAAACAGACGCCTGTTATTTGGAAATAGTATCTTTTCTACCTTCCAGGCCATCTCTGTCAACCGTTTCTGAAGGCGCAGGGGACAAGTAGGGTGGGCACGGCACTCGTCACTGGGATTTTCATTTCATCCTGGTAGAATCACCGTACTTCTGAGCAGACTTGCTCAGGGAGATCCAAGCACCTACCTACCCGCGGTCAGAGTTCACGGGTCTCCTGAAGGCCAGGCCTCACCTTGTACTCACGGAACTTGTTGACAATAGGTTCGTGGAGGAGAAAGCGGATGTCCTTGATGAGGTAAAAGGTGCGGGCCGCGGTGGAGCCCTTGTTCACCTTCTTCTTGTGCTTGGGTTCATGGGGGTAGATGCCTTTCAGGATGCACAGCCGCCTGCGAGACAAAGGCAGCCTTGCCACCGGTCACCCACAGGCCTGCCTCACCCCACCAGGACAATCAGAGGGCATGCCCAGAGCAGGGGGGGGAGGGGGATTGACAGTCACTGGCTTCCAAGCACTGTGAAGGTCATGAGATGCTAACTGGGGGGTGGCTATAGGCCACAAGCTATGGGGTGGTCAGGAAAAGGCCCGGACAGGCAAGGGAGACATTTTCATGGCACACCAGGGAGCAGGGAGGGCATCCCACACGGGGTGGGAAGTGTGGGGTGGGGCGAAGGACAACAGGGGGCACGGCCCTTGGGCCAGCGGAGAGCACTGTTCTGGGAGCTGAGAACCCTTTGCTGTAGGCAATGCCCCGAGACAGCGCAGAGCTAGACCAGTGGGCCATGGGAGAACGCAGGGCCCTGACTGAGTCCTCTTCCTCTTCCCCAGGGACTGCACATGGCAAGCACAGCTCCCCACAGCCCCGGACACGGCAACACCTCCCCAGCCCAGCCCATGCCTTCCGATCTCACCTGAAGTCAGCCAGGCTTAGCTGCAGCTTCTTCCGGGCTTTGTTTCGGGTGATATAGTTGGTGGCAGAGCCACGTTCATACTGGATAAGGGGAAAATACGCTCGATTAGCCTTGGCATCAAACTCCGGGCAGGCCTGGAGCCACAGGAAGTGACCCCTCCAGTCAGTGGCCAAGAGGCTTTTCTAAGGCGAGCGGGCAGAGCTGGGGGCTAGAGCAGGCAGGGGTACTATCTCAGGGAGCTCGCCTGTAACTGTCTGCATGAAGATCGCCTCATACAGGCATTGACATGTTCACCTTGCACAAGGCCAGGCCCGGTTTGATCCTCAGCATCGCATATGGTCCCTGTGGAAGTGATGAGCACTGCCAAGAGTGACTCCTGACCACAGAGAGTAAGCCCCGAGCACCTCTGGCTGTCACCCCAAAACAAACAAAAGATTGCATGTGCAATGCTGCTGCACCCCACACACTGCCTCTAAGTATTGACCACTAGGACCAGTGACATCCACACGTGGTTCATTCAGCCCCCACAACCTGTAAGGTGGATGCTATACGACAAACCCATTTTGCGTAAAGATGGCTCAAGGGGCTGAGCACATGGTTCGTATGCAGGAGACCCAGGTTCAATCCCCTGCACTGCCTGGTTCCCTGAGCACAGAGCCGGGAGCAGCTGCCAACACTGCAGAGTGTGGCCTCTGGACAAAAACAATAGTGAAACACTCCCTCCTCGCACTGAAAGTACAGGCTCAGAAAAATTACCTGTCCAGGCCTAGAAGCTCTTTATTTTGTTTTATTTTTGAGACACACCCGGCAATACTCGGGGCTTACTCCTGGCTGCGCTCAGGGGTCACTCCTGGAGGGAATCAGGGAGCTCAGAGCATCAACAGTGGGTCAGCATGTGCAAGGCCAGTCCCCTGCCTACTGTCCTTCTGCCCCCTCATAGCTTTTAAACAGCTGGGACCGGGCATCAAAACTTGGAGTTCAGAGCCTGAGCGCACAATTCACTAATCCCAATTTTTTTCTTTTCTTTTCATTATAACCACTTCACCACCACCAGGAGCTTTTTTTAAACATGTTCTTCCCACCCTTGATCACTCCTCACAGCCCAAATAAATGTTTCCACCACAGAGAGACAGCAGCTCTGTTGATGTACCGTGATCTTTGACAGCTGAGGTGAACAAAAAGGGTGAAAACCAAGGCTTTGCAGGGCAGGGCGGCCCTGCAGCTCTTTCCTATCTGACCGCTGAAGGCCCAGGAAACACAACATGAGCATACAGCTGCCAGAAACACTGAGGATTCCATTACGCAGATGGCTCTAAATTAGTTTTTGGTCTTGCGTGTTTAGAAATTGTAAACGCCCCCCCCCACACACACACACACAGTTTTTTGCAAGTGACCTGCAGTTTAAGAAGCTAGGTTTTAGGAGACATGCTTTAGGGCTGGCGAGAACACTAGAGTGGGTAGGATGCTTGCTTGCACATGGGATCAATCTGATCGATTGATCTAGGATCAGTCCCCAGCCAAAAAAAAAAAAAGAGCTAGGCTTTAGAAGGTTACTGATCCTTATGCTATCTAAGATCAGACCTACTTAAGCATATATATAATACACACAGTTTTTTTTTACATACACACACACACACACACACACACCCTTTTCTGTTCGCTTGTGGGAAACACCATTCATGAGAATGCCTGGTGAAGCCTCTCCCTTTCTCCCAGGATCACTGGACAGATAGTAACAAGTTCTACTCTAGGTTCCTGACATTCAGAGGCCTGTTCTCTGAGGCCCTAGGGAGTGAACTATCTTGTGCAACCAGATACACGTGTGCGCCTGCACAGCTGCCTCCCACAGCTAAGTACTCATGATGACAAAGGAGGCACAGAGTTGGAGCTAACACTCAGCCCCGTTAACCAAGTGCATCCTCTCCACCGCTCTGCCTAGGGAGCAAGAGGCCATGCCCACCCCGAAAAGGTGAACCTGTAGCTTCCTGTGAGGTATGGAATCTGGTTCTTGCTTTGTGGTGCTTCGCTTTCCTGCGGGTCCTTCCCAACGCTCAGGCATATGCAAGACGTGCACTTCAGTTCTTTGAGCAATTTCCCTGTCCTGCCAACTCCCCCGCCACTCCCCTCATGTTTACAAATAATCCCAGTCACCAAACACCCTCTGTTCTTTCCTTCTGGCATTTTCTTACTAACATCTATTGGGGATCTCGAACCAAGCCAATACGTAAGAGTATAAAATGAAGTTCAGGATGCTTCAAGATTCCGTTTTCACTAAAGAGTTTAATTTTTCAAGTCACACACACTTGTCACCATGTTTATTAGTTTAAACACTAAGAAGATGAGCCTATGTGGGTGAGGAAGAAAGCCAGCAATGCCGCGTAATATCCTATACAGCACAGGGCAGCCCGCTCAAATCCAACAGTCATATCATTCAAAATGTCCAAATATGGCAACGGATTGAGCTCAACGGTAGAGCAGCTGCCTTGTATCCATGAGGCCATAAGCTCAACATACAGCATCAAAAGGCTGTCTTAGCACTGTCCTCCTGTTGTTCATCGATTTTGCTCAAGCGGGCCCAGTAACGTCTCTATCATTGTGAGACTTGTTGTTACTGTGTTTGGCATATCGAATACGTCACAGGGAGCTTGCCAAGCTCTGCAGTGTGGATAGAAAAGCAATGTGAGGAAATGGGACTCTGTTACCTGTCAAATAGTATTCACTAACCACTATCTGACCTCCTAACCTACGCCATACTAACTGCTTCATTCACTTCAAAATCTCCTACATTACTTCTTTTTTAAGCACTTAGGGAATTTTAGTTTCCGTGCACACAGTTCCAGCACCCAAAACAGTAACAGGCACATTTTGTTCTTGTTTTGGGGTCACACCAGAGTTGCTCATGATTCTGGATCTTCCTGGAAGCACTCAGGGGAACATATGTGGTGCAGGAATTGAATCAGGCTTGGTCAGGTACAAACCAAGTGCCTTATCTCTCCAGTACTACCAGGAACATTTTAAGCCCTTAATAAAAACACTGTGTAAAGAAAATTATGTAAAAATATTCTCATAGACTCTAAAAGAACTGCATTCTGACTAAGCATTTAAAATGTTTGCAGAATAAATTTTAGAAAACTCAAAAAATGCTTCTATTTTTAAGTGACTTTTTTTTTTGGACTTCCCAAGCCGTGTTCAGGAAGCTCAGGGCACTCTCCCAATGATACTCAGCCAACTCTGCCAGATGGTTCAGTGCTAGGTAGGATTCAAGAATATACAGTTGCCCAGGCTGTGCAGTACTGGGGATCACCAAGGGCCATCTGGCAGAGCTTGGAAGCCTCCAGGGCTATGGGGTGGCCATGCAGTGCCAAATATTGAACCCAGGTCAGCTACATGCTTCCTACCCTCTGTATTATGTCTCCAACCCTGAAATAAAGATGTTTTGTTTGTTTGTTTTGTATTTTGGTTTTCTTTTTGGCCACATCTGGCAGTGCTCAGGGGTTACCTGGCTCTGTGCTCAGGGATCACTTCTGGCGGTGCTTGGGGGACCATAGGGGACAATGAGGATCGAACCTGGGTTGGCTGAGTGCAAGGCAAGCATCACACCTGCTGGACTATCACTCCAACCCATGTGTGTTTGTTTATTTGGGGGCCACACCCAGCTGTGCTGAGGGCTAACTCCTGGCTTTGCACCCAGGGATCACTCATGCAGGGTTTTTTTTTTTTTAAGCTATTGGGCCATACCATCCTGTGTTTCAGACTTATTCCTGACTGTGCACTTATGGATCACCCTGGAGGCCCCAGGGACAATATACAGTATCAGGGATCAAACCCAGATCAGCCGCTTGCAAGGCAGCTGTACTATCTCTCCAACACCAGAATTATTCTTTTAATATGGTTCTAGTCTAGTTGGCCGGAGTGATAGCACAGCGGTAGGGCATTTGCCTTGTGCGCAGCCGGCCCGGCCTAGACGGGTTTGATTCCTCCACTCCTCTCAGAGAGCCCAGCAAGCTACCAAGAGTATCTCAACCGCACAGCAAAGCCTGGCAAGCTGCCCGTGACGTATTCAATATGCCAAACACCAAACACAGTAACAAGTCTCACAAAAGAGACGTTACTGGGCCGCAAGAACACCTCAATGAACAACGGGAGGACAGTGCTACAGTGCTATGGCTCTAGTCAGAAGTCTAGAGGACCACCAAAAAAAACAAAACAAAACAACAACAACAAAATGTACACTGGAAACAGTTTCGTTATGAAGCTGCTCTGGCTTTCAAGGTGGATTAAATCTCCCACTTGGGGACAGTAGTGATGAGATGCAAGGCAGCAGTTTAGAGTATGAGCTTTGGCACTAGGAAGATAAACATGTCCGCTGGTGGGGCTGGAGAGATAGCACAGCAGGTAGGCGTTTGCCTTGCACGCAGCCGACCCGGGTTCGATTCCCAGCATCCCATATGGTCCCCTGAGCACCACCAGGAGTAACTCCTGAGTGCAGAGCCAGGAGTGGCCCCTGTGAAGTGCCGGGTGTGACCCAAAAAGCAAAACAAAACAAAAAAAATGTCGGCTGGTACAATAGTATAGAGGGTAGAGCGCTTGCCTTGTATGTGACAGATCTGAGTTCAATCTCTAGCACTCTATATGATTCCTGAGCACCACTAGGAGTGATTCCTGAGTGCAGAACCAGGAGTAAGTCCTGAGCACTGCCAGGTGTGGCCCCAAAACAACGGCAAATAAATAAATAAATAAATAAAAAGATATGTGAGCCTTGGTTTTGCTAATTACAATTTATATGAGCTAAAACAAGCTGATCAACCTTCCTAAGACTTCCCATACAACTGAATTCATGTAACAGTAATCATCTTACAATTTATGGTGAGAATGAAAGTTTACAAAACCCAATCTTGTAGTTGAACAAATGATCACTATTTATTAATTAGATATCAATTATATATATATATATTATTTTTTTTTTTGCTTTTTGGGTCACACCCAGCCGATGCTCAGGGGTTACTCCTGGCTCTGCACTCAGAAATCACTCCTGGCGATGCTTGGAGGACCCTATGGGATGCTGGGAATCGAACCCCAGTCGGCCGGGTGCAAGGCAAACGCCCTACCCGCTGTGCTATTGCTTCAGCCCCCTCAATTATATATTTTTTAATTATTTATTTTTTGGTTTTGTTTTTTGGCCACACCCAAAGTATTCAAGACTTATTCCTGGCTCTGCCTTGGGGTCACTCCTGGAAGGGCTCATATGGGATGCCAGGAACTAAACCAGGGTCAGCCGCACACAAGGCAAGTGCCTGTCCACTACACTCTCTCTCCAGCCCCTTCATGTAGGACCTAATGCTGCATCTTCAAAGCACAAAGCAAATCTGAGGTAAAACTGCTCATGTACAGGATGAATGAACACACTCACCACAAAATATTCTGCTGCCTAAACTCTAGGGCATTGTTCTGCATCTCATGTTTGGTTCTACGAAAAACCACGTAGATCAACCAGGATTTCCAGGCGTGTCGCATCTTCTGTTTCGCATCTATTTGAACCAAAGAGAGTTCCAAAAGGCAGTGTTGGGAGAGACTGATTATTCCAGGCTGTGATAAAAGCGCAAGGTTCTCTCCTCGTTCCTCTTCCAAACATCTGAATTCCTCTAGCCTTCAAGCGCCCCCTTCTGGAAAAGCTGTGCAACTCTACAAAATTATTAAGGATGCAAGTACATTTGAAACATTTTTACAAAAATGACATCTATCGACCATTTAAAAGGGTCGATGTACTTCGTGGTCAGAACTCAAAAGCCCTTATTTTTCAGGGCTATACTTTACAATATTTACTGATAGGAACACAAGAGCAGGGGCTGGAGCGATAGCACAGCGGTAGGGCGCTCGCCTTACAAGCGGCCAACAAGGCCGACCTGAGTTCGATTCCTCCGCCCCTCTCGGAGAGCCCGGCAAGCTACCGAGAGTATTCGATATGCCAAACGCAGTAACAACAAAGTCTCCAATGGAGACGTTACTGGGCCCGCTCGAGCAAACCATTACTCCCATAGAGGATAATATAGGCTAAACTGAGAGAAACTGATCTGAAATATTGGGAGAAGAGGAGCAATATTATTTCAGAAAAAGCAGATGTGATCTTGTGAAAAATTCACCTTTATGTTAAACCAAGAAGCTATGAGGTGAATTTGTAAGACAGATAGTATCAACTACATAAAACCATTTACAAAGCTGACCTCAATATCATGGTGCCTCTTAACTACATAATGGGAAATGAGATGCTATTGACAAGAAATTGAACTTGTTCTGAGCCGAAAAAAGGTTTATGAATCCCAAATTATCATGACTCTTTTTGGATAAGTGGTACCATGAAAATTTAATACATCCTTTGAGTGTTTAAACAAATTCCTATATATGAAATAAGATAAATAAAGTTTTCAAACATAAAAATTGCCCAGACAATTAGTAAATGTGAAAATAGCTTTTGAGAAAATGGGGCAATTTTAGTCATTTACATATAAACATATTTAGTTTCACTCAAAATTTTTTTAGTTATAACAAAGTCAGCAAAAACTGATATAGCATTTCTATTATTTATTCTTATAATAGGATTTTAATGAGAATATATTTTAACCCAAACTTAATAAGAATTCTGAGGTGATATTCAAAATATTGGAAACACTAGTGCATGAACTTCTTTCAACTAGGACAGCCACTGAAAATTAACATCAAGATGATTGGATTTTTTTCACCAAAAATTTTATTTTCTTTAGTTGAAGGTTTATTTTCTAGCAGGCAAAATTGTTAATCTTTTTCTCAATTTGGTCATGGCATTCTTCATTTCTTTATTCCTGAAAGTATAAACTAGAGGATTCATCATAGGAGTTACTGTGGTGTAGAATATCTCCACAATTTTATCAAAAGAGAAAACAATTGGACGTCGTGCATACTCATATATGCATGGGACAAATAACATAAACACAACAGTAACATGAGATCCACAGGTGAGTAACGCTTTCTTCTTTCCTTCATTACTTTGACTGCTTATAGACAACAGGATGACCCCATAAGACACAAGCAACATCTAAAAAATCAAGATGCAAAGGAATCCACAGATAATCACC
>JAOXYA010005840.1:0-14324 GCA_028565675.1 Sorex palustris | reverse complement strand
AAAGTGAGATCACAAAATAAGTCACTTTTTAATTACTAAGTACAGGGAGAAATAGTCTCATTTTAGAAACAAATCAAAATAATACAAATTGTTGCCTCAAGTTAGACCACCTAAGTGCCACTTAGTGCCACTCCTCTAAGTTTTACCTTAGGTTATTATCAAGATACTTAGGTCTTGGAACCTTATAGGTTATTCCAAAAAAATACATACAATTAGAGTATCAATAACATATAAATTTATTTGGAAAGAATATAGATGCTTGGGTAGATAGAGGATTTACTTATAGCCATTACAAAATAATTTGTTAAGAGAAATCTAAATTATGATAATAGCAGAATAATTCAGATGGTAGAAACAGAGGATAGGTTATGAACCACCAAAATGAAGTTCCCAATAAAGGTAGAATTTCAGTGTTTAATATTATAAATTTCCCTTGCAGCAACAGCCTTGTTGTGGAGGCCCTTTCTCTCCTGCAAAAACCAGTTGCCACAAATTCAGTGGCAGTTGCAACTTTATATTTGGACTTCATTAGCATGAGTCCAAAACATCTCAGATTAATTTATTTTAACTGCTATCTTATGCTGTTTCAGAAGTCTTTTATCTGAGAAATGTGTTTTTTTTTAAAGCACAATTAGGATATTATCTATCCTGACCACAGGAGTCTATCTGTAACCTGAAGATTCAGTTCTATGGCTTCTCATGTAGATGGATGAGAAAGAGCTTTACCGACAGCAAATTAACAGGTTGGAAGATAATGAAGTCTTGTTCTCTGTGTAACCATCTTGTCTGTGTGGTTATAAGATGTGGTCTTTATTGCAAAGAAAACAGAAAAGCGCGTTTTTAATGAAGGTGAGTTTTAGATGGTGGACACCAGAGAAATAAACGTCCTCATGAACCTGAATTTTTGATGCAATTTCAAATAAAGATTTCTGTTTAAGAATTCTATCATTTAATCCTTTAGAACTAATAAAGATCAGAATTATCACCATTTTCAAACAGCCCTGACCTGACAAATTGGTTTGTAATAATGAATTCAACTCTTAGTTTTTTGATCAATTTAATGCTGTTCAAGTAATGCTCATCAGGCATTCACTTTCACTTGGAGTTGTCAGCAAAGTAACTTTCTTTCAATTAAACTCACTTATTGATCAGTCACAATCATTATAAGACCAGGAATTATAGCAGTTGTCATACCATGACTCTACTTTCTGTTTTGGACTCCATCTCCCTTATTCAAATAGAGATAATTCTATATTATATGTATTTTCTCTGAGTTTCATATGATGCTTTCTATATTATATGCATTTTCTCTGAGCTTCACATGACGCTAAGCTCTATCTAATATAGTGAGTTGCCTTGAAAATGCACACTATTCTCTCTCTCACTGTCTCTTTTACTCTCTGTCTCATGTACTTTGAACATTAAATAATATATCTGCCCCTATGCCCATGTACCAATGGTTAGTTTATGAATTAAAGACTAGGAACAAGGCTTTCAAAATTTAACTGAGAGACTGTTTATGTTGCACTACCTTTTGGTTGATATTAGAAAAAGTGTATGAGAGAGAGAGAACAGAGGGGAATGCCCTGTCACAGAGGCAGGGTGGGATGGGGCGGATGGGGGGGTTCGAGGGATACTGGGATCCGTGGTGGTGGAAAATGGGCACTGGTGGAGGAATGGGTATTTGATCATTGTATAATTGAAACCCAAGCACAAAATCTGTACCTCATGATGTCTCACTATTAAAAATTTTTTTAATAAAAAAATTTTATTAGTGAGACATCATGAAGTACAGTTGTAGACTTATAAGTGGATTGCCCTGCCATAGCTTGCCAAGCTTTGCCGTGCGGGTGAGATACTCTCAGTAGCTTGCCGGGCTCTCCGAGAAGGGCGGAGGAATCAAACTCAGATCGGCCATGTTGACTGCGTGCAAGGCAAACGCCTTACCCGCTCAAAGCATGATCTCATCAATAGCCTGCAGATTTGACAGGTGGAGTTTTAGCAATCAAGTTTTGATTATTTCTAAAATTTCTTTTTCATGTCTGGTTGAACCCAGGAACTTTGAAAGAGCCTGTTTGGAAATGAAATGTTGTTTCATTGACTGTCCTTTTGTGTTATAGTTGTAATTCTATTTTCTTGCTGTTGAAGAACATGCTCTCATTCTGTTCTTTAGACGTTTACTGAGCTCGATTTAACATTATATTTGTGATCTGCTGTAATTTGGAAATTCTGAAAGTCATATTCTAGGGCAAAGATCTCATGCATCTTTCCATACATATTTGCTAGAATTTACTAATGATATTCAGATTTTTAATACTGCTGCAGTTTTCCTGTTTTGATGTTGCTAATAAACCTACCCACATAAAAAAATAAATTTTTAAAAGACCACTATGAGATCATTGACTGATTTTGTGCTTGGAGAAACTGGTGATCAAAAAAGTCGTATGAGCTGGCCAATGCCACAGTGCTAAGTAACTGAGTAACCGCACCAAGTCAAAACCATCTGATGCCAAAGCCAGGTGCTTCCCCCATGCACCCAGCTAACACCAAAAGGTAAATAAATCTGGCACCATGGTGATGAGGACTGTTGTATTTCATCTGTCTGTTACACGTTGATCTTTTGATCTTTATGAGCTTCTCCTGGCTGCGTCCCTGAGGAAGCTGGTATAGTACCAATCCCCTTTTCCTCTCAACCCCCCCACTCCAAGGATCAGTGTGTCCTCTTGCAGGAAATAGTTCTCGGCCCCCGTGATGTTGGTCAGGAAGGAGACCTCCAAAGAGAGAGAGTAGCTGGCAATGGCTGCTGTAATAGACGGTACTTTGTGGAAAGGAAGGAGGAAGTGGTCAGTATTTGACTCATCCTGGGTGCTTGGCCCCAGAAAAGTCCGAGAAGTTCTGGTGTTTACCGTTTCCATGACTCCCCACCCAACTGGCAGAATTCATTTCCTGCAGGGAGCTCCCTTCAGCTTGGGGCTTTTCTTTCACTGGCCAAGTATTTGCTGAGTGTTTCCTGGGCTGGCACACAATTAAGATTAATTTATGTTCCTGTACCAACACAAGCGCGTGGGGTGGCTTAAGCAACACTAGTGTAGTTTTCTTTTGTGTGAAAGTCTCCTGATTGGCCCAGGCAGGAACAGTAAGTTAGCTTCTGGGTGTCATGGGGTCCCAGGAGTCCCTCTTTCTACTTCCTCCTCATAGCTTCTGGTTTCTTCTTCAAAGCCCCCAGGATGTCTGAGAGCAAGTCATAGGTTGGAGGGAGGAAGATGAGCAGAGGACCGAACAGAGGCCTTTTCCCTAAAGAATTAGCTCCTCTCAAACAGCCTTCCGAGAAATCCCAAATAATGCTTCCACTAACTCTCTGGGGTTAGATTCATTCATCTGACCACTTTGAGCCACAGGGGTAGTTGGGAAGTATAATTATATTTAGGGTTGTGGGATAGACGTGGACAGAGCTGAACAAAGAGAACTTGCTAATGAGGACTGGCCACAGTGATGGACAGGGAGTTGGGAAGCTGCTCTGTGAGCCACGTCTGGCCCACTGCCTGGTTCTATCAATAGCTCTAGTTTATTTGCATTGGTAACTAATTACATTTATTTGCATGTTTTTCTATGACAATTTTGTTCTACCCCAGAAGGGTTAAGTGGTGGTGAAGAGGTGTGAACTTCAAAATCCAAAATATTTACTATCTCTTGATTCTTTATAGAAAAAGCTTGCTACATCATAGAATACAGATATCAACAGTTCTTTGTGAACAGAGAGCCCACAGCCAGGCACAGGGACCTGCACAATGATATGCAGATATCGTGGGAATGCCCACCTAGAGTCGAGAGCTCAAGAGAGCCAAGTCCATTTCTAATGGCAATGTGGTGGGGTAGAATTCTGTTCAGGGTGCCTGGGTCCCCAGTGGCAGGCCATCTAAAATGGATTATGGAAACGGAAGTCAGGCTTAAAGGCTGAGAAACTAGAAAAGAGAGAGCAGGGGCCAGATACAGAGGTTGGAGCTTAGCCTGCTTAGATCTTGCTAGGCCTCTGTCTGACCCGGGCTTGATTCCCAGCTCCAAATGGTATTTAGCCCCCTGAATTATGGGTGCAGCCATAGAGACCCCTCCCATCTGCCTAGTTGACTAAGTATAACTGGTGGTACCACCCCCACCCCCAAGTCTCCTGAATACTATTTGGGAACCCTTTTCCCCAAAGAGAGAGCAACAGGAGTCCAAGCAGAGGCTTATGCAGAGGTTAGAGGAAGTGAAGTGTCCAGCACTATCCATTGGTCACACTGCACATCTCAGTGGCCTTGGAACCAGGCCTCTTTGCATCCCCAGAGTCCAGCACTGCACATGGCATTGATGTGGCAAGGCACTTTTGCTTGTGCACACCCACCATGCTCATTCCCGGGGTCTCTGGCCCACTGAGCCAGAATTTAGAGTGCGTGAGGGACACTGACTTTCTATTCCAAATATGGTTGATCACTAGTTATATATATATATATACGTGTGTGTGTGTGTGTGTGTGTATGAAGGCTTTTAGATTAAGCTTCCAACCCCTACCACTTCCTAGCTTGCATAAGCCTGGACAAGTCATATAACTTATCTAAGCTTAATTTTTTCCCATTCGTAATAATGATTCATTCATAGCATCATGAGCTTGTATGGGATTTTGCAACTTTGGCACTGTTGGAGGATAATTCTTTGCCACCAGGGACTCTCCTGGGCTTTGGTGGGAATTCAGTAACATGTATAAACTCTAACATCAAATGCTAGGAACATTACCACCCCCCCACCCCAGTGGTGACAACCACAATTTTCTCCAGAAATTGCCAAATATCTCCTGGGGGGGGAGGGGGAGAATCAACCCTGCTTGAGAATTGCCAAGTCTGTGGTATAGATGAGATGATGCGTATAGTCAACGTGTAAACAGTGGAGCTCACAAGGCTAGACCTCATGCCTTGCAAGTAGGAGCTACAGATTCAATTCCAAGCATTGCCTGATCCCCCAGACATAGTCAGGATAAGTCTTTGCTAGGTGCTGCCCCAACACCCCACCCCACCCCACCACCCCCGAATGAAAAATAATATATGTGTTAGGAATGTGATTACTATTAGCATTATCATTGCCAGTGCTCAGGAAAGACCTGTTGAAAGAAGTCGTGCATGCATGGGGGAACATCTCAGAGAAAGGGTTTCTGCTTTTAGTCTGGCAGAGACAGAAAAAAACTCCTTGCTCATCAGAAACAGAATTTTTGAACCCACCTGTTGTGAATTTGCTTTATGTTAGGAAAGCTGGCTGAGAGGCATTTTCAAGTGAGCTATCATGAACATCTGCTGTTTTGTGGCCTATTTCTATGTTGCCTGATTTAGTTTGGGGGGAAGTTCCACCCCCACTTCCACCATGTGCTTAGCACGACTCTGGACCTGAGTGGGTTGCAGTGATGAATCATGGGACTAAGGTCCAGGTCACCTAGAGAAATCTATTTTTCTAGCCACATGACGTAGTCCAAGAGGGGGAGTGGGGCTCAAACCAGGGCCTCATCTGAAAACCCCAGAGATTTGCTTGATCCTCCTGAAGTTGGGGGTTTCCTTTCCCACCAGATTTTAGCATGGGAGGTCCTTTGATTCAGACTGGAGATGTAGTTTGTAGGACATATGCTTAACATGTAAGAGGCCCTGTGTGTGATCCCTAAAAGTACCAAGTAAGTAAATAAAAGATCCAGATTGTAGCAGAAGAATAAAGTCCCACATGTGAGGGAGGCAGAAGTGAGTGAAGAGAAGTCTGTTGATTTCATCTAAATGCTTGTGTTGAGCTCTGAAGCCCATTTTATTCATTAACTGTTCATGCCTTTGAGCAATAAGGTTCATTTTGCCTACAATTTTGCATGGATTTTTCTTTTCCAGAAGCCACGGCAGAAAATGAGAACCCCAAACTCATACTTGATCATGCTTTAGTAGGAGCAAACCATTCTCAGAGCATGTTTGTATATGACAAAAGGGAAGTGTTGGATGAGCAGGAAAACTTTGGGTGACAATTAGCAAAAAAGCCAATTCCAAGTGACCAAAGCAATAAAGAAATCCGTGGGTTCATTCTGAAATAGGGAAGTAGGAGGGCTCAGATGTGGGCTGGAGCTCCCTTTCTCTGTGACTCTCTCCTCTTGCTGTCTCTCTGCATTGACGTTGCCTTCAGGTAGGCTTACCTGGTCACAAAACACGGCAGTATTTCCAGGTCCTGTGGATACAGACCTCCAGGAGAGAAGAGGGGTCTCCACAGACCCTAACTACCCCAAAGAGACATGGGTGATGGAAGGCAAGATTTCTGCTTTGAAGCAAGAAAATGACATTAAATGTCAACTAAAGTGTCACCTGTTGGCAACATCTTTCAGCTTCTTTCCTTGAATAACAGCATGTACAAATGCAGGTTCCTGGGCTGTTCACCAAAACTAGGGAGTCAGAACTTCTGGCACTGGGGCCTGGAAATCTGCTGTCCTGCCAGGGATCCCAGACGGGGCTTGAGAACATTTAATAGTCACTTCCAGAGCAGGGAGACAGCTCACAGGACTAGCTCAAGGACTTTGCATACAGGCTTTACATATAGACTCCATCCTAAACAGGCAGGGAGTGACCTCTGAGAACCTTCAGGTGTGGCACAAAACAAACAAACCAATGCAAAACACAGCAGAAATAAACAAAACAAAATAATAAACAAAAACTCACTTCCCTGAACAGGGTGCTGGCTCAAGTGATAGAGTACAGGCTTGTCCTGTGTAAGGCCCTAATCCCCAAGCCCTGCTGGGGATTAGGCAGGGTTTGGCCTCCTGAGAATGTCGGAGTTGACCCCAGAGGACTCTGGTATTGCCAAGAGTGGCCCCGAAAATTAAAAGAAAGAAAGAAAATGGGGCCAAGAGATAGTACAACAGGTATGGGACTTGCCTTGCATGCAGTTCGCCTGGGTTTGATCCTTGGCACCACATTTAGTCTCCCCAAGTACCACTAGGAGTGATCTCTGAACACAAAACCAGGTGTAAGCCCTGAGAACCACCAGACAAGGGCAAGAAACAAACAAAAAAAAGTTGTCTGACTGGGGTCTTCCATAAAATAAAACAAAAACAAAATAAAATAAAATGTACTTTGTGTCTGGGTGCTGGATAACTTGTGTTGTTCACTTTGGATAATTCTGGGATCTGTACGTTTCTGCTTGCCACTTTTTTCTGTTACTTATCTCTTAACGAAGCATTTCTGAAGTTTATAGTTTCCCCTTTAGGATACAGCCTCTTGCTGGGCATTTGCAGTCCCTCGCACCTCGTCACGCTGTTAAATTTGCAAGGCTGATTCTCACGGGACCCCACAGTGCCCCGTGCCTGGGAAACCAGGCTAGGAGAATGTCCCAGAACCACCTCTCTGCGGCCTCCCTGCGTCACGCAAAGGTTAGCTGCAGTTCTCATTTTCTTCTCTCTAGACAATTCCTCCAAAATAGATCACCCAAGTGTCTCACTCTGAAAACTTCCATCCAACGTTTTCAACCCTGAAACCCAAATCAGTGCCCAAAAAAAGTTCTTGGGTTTCCTCCTTATGATTCCTCATCAAAGTTTCCACTGCCACAGGTCAGCTTCTCTCTTTCGGGCTTGGCTCTGTGAATCACTTTTTGGCCAAGTCTGTCAGCTCTTCTTTTTCCCGTGACCCTTGGTGAGGTGTTTTCTCCTCTTGGTCCTTCCTGCTTCACTTCTGACACCCGGGACATAATCTTACTCTTTGGCCTGTGTTAATGACTTTATTCTTAATTGCATCCATTCAGTTCTAGATGTTTGCTGAGCACCCAGGATGATGCATGAGAAACACTGCTAGGCACAAGAGTTTTAAAAAACAAGTAGATGTGGTGCTTTCTGGTGGAACACAAATGCATTTCTCAGTCACTTTTGTTTGTTTGGGGCCAGTGCTGGTGGTGGCTCTCAGCAGTGTTCAGAGGTCTGTGAGTACTGGGGATGAGCCTGGGGCTCCCACATGGAATGCATGCACTCTGAGTTATCTCTCTGAACCTCTTACGGCACTTTCGGCAGATACTCTGGGGCAACCAAGAAGAGGAGCAGAAGGAGGAAGGAAGGGAAGGATCAGGAGGAAGAAGAGGAGGAGGAGATAAAGGAGGAAGAACAGGGAAAAAGAGGAGTGAATCCCAAGATGGAGGAGGGGAAAGGAAGAAGGAAGACATGGTATTTCCTGTGTTCTTTCTTCCTGGCAGGCCCGCTGGTAATCATTGCAGTTTTTAATTTTTTTAAATTTTATTTTATTATTGTTGAGGAGTATGGTTTACAATAGTGTTTATGCTTTTGGTGTGCAAAGTGACTGCTCCTCCACCACCACTGAAGTGACAAAGAGCCTCCATTGCTGTTTTTTTTAATTAAATTTTTTTTTTATTGAATCACCGTGAGATACAGTTACAAGCTTTCATGTTTGAGTTACAATCACACAATGATCAAACACCCATCTCTTCACCAGTGCACATTTCCCACCACCAATCTCCCCAATATACCTGCCCTTTCCCACCCTCCCACTGCCTCCATGGCAGACAACTCTCTCTACTTTTGAGCATTATGGTTTGCAATACAGATATTGAGAGGCCATAATGTTTGGTTCTTTATCTACTTTCAGCACACATCTCCCTTCCTGACCGATTCCTCCAACCATCATTTTCTTCGTGATTCCCTTCTCTATCCCAGCTGCCTTCTCCCCTTGCTCATGAGGCAGACTTCCAACTATGGGGCAATATTCCTGGCCCTTGTGTCTACTGTCCTTGGGTGTCAGTCTCATCTTATGTTATTTTATGATCCACAAATGATCCACTGCTGTTCTTAGGCCTCTCTAGTGCACCCCATCTTGTCATCCTTACTACTGTCATCATAATCCGAAGGTCTGTTTTACTGGGCATGCCTCATCCCTTGCTTTGCTTCTTTATATATACAGATGAGGGAGACCATCCTGCCTTTGTCTTTCTCCCTCTGACTTATTTCACGTAACATAATACTCTTTAGTTCTACCCAGGGTACCAAAAGACTGGGTCTCATCACTTCTTATAGATTAGGAATATTCCACTGTGGTTTTGCACTACAATTTCTTTCGTTAGGGGGTTGGTATTCAGGTCACACCTGACAGTACTCTGGGATTATTCTTGGCTCTGTGCTCAGGGATCATTCCCGATGGTGCTTGGGGAACCATAGATTGCACTGGTGATCAAACCCAGGTCCTTCAAGACAAGCACCTTAACAACTCCCCTACTATATACTATCTCTCTAGCCCAATGTACCACAATTTCTGGACCCACTCATCTGTTACCAGGCAATTGCTTCCAGATCTTAGATATGGTAAATGGTGTTACAATGAACATAGGTGCACAAATCTTTTTAAATTAACATCTTTGGACTCTTGGGACAGAGGCCAAAGAGTGGAATTACTGGTTCAATAGTTAATAAGGGTTCTTTTTTCCCCTTTTTTCTCCTCCCCTACCCCCCACCCCCTACTGCCCCATATCCCTGATAGCTTTGGTTGTTTCTAGACTTTTTCACAGAGGCCATGCTCACTAACATCTTACTGTAGGTGATATTTTATTTGAATTTACCTGATAATCAGTGATAACAAACACCTTTTCAATGCATGTTGCACTTCTACATGTCCTCTTTGAGAGAGCATCTTCTTCTCCCATTTTTGATGGGTTGTTGGCTTTCCTTGATGTTGAGATTTTTGAATACTTTATTTATCTTGGATGTAAGTTCTTTCATGCGTGGTATTCAATTATTTTCTCTTATTTAATGGACTGCCTTTTAATTTTAGCCCAAGTTTATTTTGCAGTGTATTTCAGATCGATTACTTAATTCTCTCAACTAACCCTATGAAGTAGGTTATGACTAGTTTTATTTTACAGACAAGGGAATATAGGCCCAGAGACAATGATTTCCTCAAGGTCCCACAGTTGGGAAAGTCTAAATTCTAGAGCTGAAGTCTGACACCAGACAGATCTCTTGAACTTATTTCCTCTGAGTCCTCAAAACCAACAAATGAAAAGTTTCAAAGAAAATGGGCTGAAGGACAAGATGAAGGGGAGGTGAGACACAAATGTGTGGGGAGAACATAATTTCATGCTGTTTCTTGAAGAAGGGGAGTTGACCTTACACAGACTGTGGTGTTACACATCTGCTCCCCTGAAGAGAAGGTGACACTCCCCCCCAAATCACAGATCCATGGACTCTCAGGATGGAAGTGAGGTTGATGTGGTCTAGTCAAAACCCCGTTTGATGAGGAAAAATCTTCAACTGCTAATCTAGTCTGTCTGAAACACCTCCAGGAATGTGGACCTCACTGTTTCCTGAGAGCTCATTGCTGTTATTACAACTGCAGTGATTGCAATGGACAGCAATTTTTTTTTCTTTTTCCATTGGGCATTTCTTCCCCTTCTATGGGTAACAAACAGTGCCTCAAATTTCCTCTGGGATGTTGCCTCCCCACCATTTTATGTCATCTTTTTAGGGAATGGTGAAAGAACCAAGTCTTTGATTCCAGCTCAATTTAATCTTTCTCAGGAATGGCCCGCTGCCATATAGAAAATGAAAGGATCTAATCTCAGCAAAGAAAGACCACCCCAGAGGGTGCAGGGAGCTGACATTCCTCAGCCTGGCTCCATTCTGTAAGCAATCATATCCTTCCCTTAAATCCTTTTACTGTTTCTCCTGCTTATCAGCTTTGGATGCTTACAACTGAATACCTCCTCTGATAAAACTCACTGTGTTTTCCTTCTGTAGTATGTTATTCAATGTGTTTCTTTACTGTAAAAGCAATTCACGCACATGATTTGAAAAGATCTTCAAATGGTAGGCATGGGTAATTTCAAATTCTGTGTCTCCTGGCCCCACGCTCTGGTGGCAACCGCTGCTAATTAGTTTCTTGTGTTCTCTCCACAAACCTCCACCTCATTTATTAGTTGTTCTGGCAGTTAGGTGATTCTCTCTTTGGACTAAAATCTGCTGGCCTGTGACTTCCATTCATGTGTTTCTGTTCTGGCTTTGCGGGAACCCCTGGATGGAGTTTGCCTTCAGTTTTCAGATCAATAGCCCATACCAGACACCCTTGGTCTAGGTTGGTGTCCTCAGGGCAAAACCAGGAACCCTTTTTCCAAGCCTCTTCCTGTTCCTCTCAATACACCTAGTTGGCTTTATTTTTCCAGAGTCAGACACCCAGAACTGAACATCCTATCCAGATTGAGTGAGCAGAGATCATTGCCCTTCCTGTTCTCCTATTAGATGTAGTTTGTGATTCCCCAGGTAACTTCTGCCAGCAGCTTTCATACCTGCACTGACCTTATTGCCCATGAACACACACACACACACACACACACACACACACACACACACACAATTTTATGTCTTTGATTTTCAGTTTCCTTTCCGTGTATGTGTGTGTGTGTGTGTGTGTGTGTGTGTGTGTGGTGTGTGTTGGGGGGGGGGCACAGCCAGTGGTGCTCAGGGATTACTCCTGACTCTGTACTCAGAGATCACTCCTGGTGATGCTTTGAGGGCCGTATATGAAACCAGGGATAGAATACATGTTGACTGCATGCAAGGCAAGCACCCTACCTGCTGTACCATTTCTTTGACTCTGATTTTGAGTTTCTGCTATTTTTTTGAACCCAGATCCTAGACCAGAACATATCTATTTAAAATTCTCTCTACTGTGAAGATGTGGGTTGACATTTTAGGCCTTTACTCAAGTAAGTATTACTGGTAAGGACTCCATCTCTGGGGACCACCCATCCTGAAAACACAATCTCATTTGTGTCAGGAATGACCTCTGTTCGTTGAAAGATAGTAACACCAGCAGGTCTTTGCATACCTGCACTGTAGCACTGTCCTCCTGTTGTTCATAGATTTGCTCGAGTGGGCACCAATAACATCTCCATTGTGAGACTTGTTACTGTTTTTAGCATATCGAATATGCCATGGGGAGCTTGCCAGTCTCTGCTGTGTAGGCGGGATACTCTTGGTACCTTGCTGGCCTATCCGAATACCTATGCATATCTATGATTCATAAATTTTACTTAAAGAATATTCTTCGAAACAACACTCAAAAATAACCTCAAAGTGGCAGGAGTCTAGATTTACCACTGGGCCTGCTCGAGCAAATTGATGAACAACGGGAGGACAGTGCTACAGTGCTACAGACTTGGTTAAATAAAAATAAGTATAACTCATTGGGATATCATACAAGGGAGAAACAATAATATGAGAAGTTTTTGATGCTAGATTGTTAGGAGTTTTTGTTTTGGGGTAGGGGCACTGCTTCCAAAGTAGTTCTTAGAGCATCTGGGGACCACTCCTGGCTATGCTCAGCTGACTGGGCCAGCAGCTCAATGCAAGTAAGGAGATCAGGGGATCCAGTGATAGGGTCACCCTGTTATGGGGACTCTAAGGCTGCATCCAATGATGCTTGGGGGACCAAGTGCTGATGGAGATCAAGTCTGGATCAGGAATAGGCTAATAATACACCCTAGCATTTCTCAGCCCCATATACTGTTAGGCCTTAAAAATATTACAAAGTTCTTGGTTTTAAAATATTTTATCATCTGTTTTCTCTAAGTATTTAAATGCATGGAACAAAGATGGGAAGGATGTACCAGTTCTACTTTATGATTTACTTGTATTACCAGCTTTTGTTACAGAACTATTTTGATAAAAAATTATATGTAAAGAAGAAATATGGCATTAATCTCATATGAAATTGTTCGGAATACAACATTTAAAATACTGTTCTCGGGGATGAGCAGTAGCACAGAGGGTAGGGCGTTTGCCTTGCACGCGGCCGACCCGGGTTCGATTCCCAGCATCCCATATGGTCCCCCAAGCACCGCCAGGAGTGATTCCTGAGTGCAGAGCCAGGTGTAACCCCTGAGGATTGGCTGGGTGTAATGCAAAAAGCAAAAAATAAAATAAAATAAAAAAATAAAATACTTTTCTCTCTGGATGTGTTCAAGTTATTTGATTCATATGTCCACACCTCAGTCAAATCCATGAGGGTATCAATTAAATAGAAAATTACATGTCACGAACTTCCCGGGTCCTTAGAAAAGGCAAAAGAGGACAGGTACTCAATTACATACACCACGGTTTTCTGTGTCAGGGGCCATACACTCAGGGTCCTCTGGGTCATTCAAAACCCATCAATGAGTGAGTCTGGCAGGAGGATAAGAATTATGGGGAATGCAACACCATAGCTCAGAGTGCTGGTTAATTATTGCTCGGTAGGAATGCAGGCCCTGTCTTGCCAGATTTCCAGCTTTTCAAGTAAACTAGAAATTTCTATATATTTTAAACTTAGTTTTAAATATTGTGTTTGTTTTTAGGTCATTCACACCTGGAACTGGGCTGAGGGGTCACTGCTAGGTGCTTAGGAGACCACAGGGAGTGCTGTGAGTCTCACACCATGGTCTCAGCCTCTCTCTCTCTTTCTCTCTCTCTCTCTCTCTCTCTCTCTCTCTCTCTCTTTCTCTCTCCTTCTCTCTCCTCTCTCTCTCACCCATCTACATATTTTTCAATGTGATATATCTAAAGTTTTTTTAGTGTTTAGAGTTAATTAGGAAATGTAAACTATCTAGACCCAGCACCAAGTGGTGGGCCGTAATGGTGGTGTGAGTCCTCTGCTCCATGGTACTGAAGGGTGGCCGGTCGGCAGGAGGAAAAGAGGCTGCAGTGGAGAATAAATCTCAGCCAGGAGCAGACTCAAGGAGACAGGACTGACAGTGAAAGCACCTATCCTGGGAAAGGGGACGCCCCAGAGAGGCTGGATCCCCAGAGGAAGTGGTAAGCCACCCTAAGTTACACAGAATAATTACCTGGAACTGTTCTGAGTGACTGAATTGTGTTCTGAGTTCCCAGAACTAGAAGGTGAACCCCATCAGGAAGGACTTTAGTCATTTGGTTTGGGGATCACACTGGTTTTGTTCTGGGTCTACTCTTGGTTCTGTGCTCAGGGGATTATTCAGGGTACCAGATGATTCCAGCAATCAAACCTGGGGCATGCACAGTAGTTCATTCCATCTCCCTGGTCCCAGGACTTTGTTTTTGTCTTTATTTTACTTATGCATTTATTTATCTTTAATTGAATCATTGTGAGATACACAGTTACAAAGTAGTTCACAATTGGGTTTCAGTCATATAATGTCCCAACACCCATCCCTTCACCAGTGCACATTTTCCACCACCAGTGTCTCCACTTTCCCTCCATAAAGGTAAAGGTAAAGGCCCTCCCATTGATCATCGATTTGCTCGAGCGGGCCCAGTAACGTCTCCATTGGAGACT
>JAOXYA010005833.1:0-12969 GCA_028565675.1 Sorex palustris | reverse complement strand
GGGGGGGGGGGGGGGGGGGGGGGGGGGAGACATCGAGAGAAGCCCCACCTCTGGAAAACGGAATTTATGCCCAGTCTCGGCCCTGTACCCCGTCAGCCCTTATGCCCAAGAATTCTCCCAGTCTCTCAGCCTTCGGCCTGGCCGCTCCAGCGTTGAGATTTCTCTCAGATTCCTTCCCTCTGGTCCCTGCTCCTCTGCTCTTGAGACAAATGCAAGGACAGGACGGTGACTGTTTCGCTTTCCCAGTGTAGGAAAGATCAGTGATGGGACATTTGGCGAAAGACTGCTGTACCCCGCTGTGCCCCACTCCACCCTGCTCACCTCACCCTCTCCCTCTCTCCCTGCCTCTCTCAAGAGGTGCAAAAAGCCTGTTACGTAAACTGCAGAGCCACCAGCTCTGGGGTTCAGGTCTCTTTGCTTGGTGCCTCGAGTTGGCGTTATGAAACTCGTATCTGGCATGGGAGGGAAGAAAAAAAAATGGAGGGGTGCCGTTTTAGACAGATCAACTTTCCACCGGTGGAGCTCTGGAGATTCGCCAAGAAAAGACATTTGCATTTGTGTTTTATAAGCTTACTCGGAAGCAAACCTCCTGTAAACGGTTTGCTTGTATTTCAAGACCTTATTTTATTATTGTTCGTGGTCTTAGGGAAGGCAAAGGCACTGAGACAAGTCTGGGGGAGGAATGGGCTACAGCTCCGGCCTGGGGGGTGCCCTCTGGTCACCATTTCGCCCCTTCTGAGCCATCTGAGCCCTCCAAGAAGCCTGACTCCCGAAACTCCGACCCCCCACCCCCTCGTAGGAAATCTCCAGGTTCCTTTCTGACACCTTGAGAACGTGCATTGCAGCCTGCAGCTCCCGCGGGCGACAGCGGTAATGGATGGTGGTATTGCAGCCCGTGCCGCCTCCGCCCCCCGCCCCCCACCTCCAGACACACCACCAGTCAGCCGGGCGGGCGGGCAGGCAGGCGGAGACACTGTTCCTGTGGCCTCCCCAAAGTTCTCTGCTCCCAGGAAGGGGCATGACTTCAGGGCGACCTCAAAAATCAAATCCCAAAACCCCCCTCCCCCAGGTGTCCAGGGCCCCCCGGAGGAGCTCCACCCGGAAGGGAGAGGTGGCAGGCACTCCAGGAAATGCCCGCCCGGGAACGCAGTGACACCACAGGAATGTGGAGCGGGGGTGACCTCAGGAGGGCTCATCTTTCTTTCACTTGTTGCCAGACCAGTACAGGGAATAAGGGTCGGCCCCACCCCCACGGCTTCGGGAAGCCTCTCCCTGGGGAAGACGAACAGGGGACCGACAGGGAGCCACTGGGGCGCACGGGTTTGGGTGCCTGGCTGGCAGGAGCTGAGGTGGTCCCTCACTGCCCACGCTGCCAGGGGACCACCCCTCCCCCGGACTGGCTTATCCACGCCTTTGGTTCTGGGCGGGGCTTTCAGTGCTGGCCCTTGGGGGAGGGGTGCTTGGCCCCTGCCTGCAGTTTGAGGGGAGGGTGTCCCCTGCTTGGCCCCTGAGCTGCCTGAGCTGTTTCGGAGGGAACAGGAGAGGCAAACTTAGAGGTGAGGCCGGTTCCTCCTACTCTGGAGACTGCCGGCATCCCAGCTCTGCAGAACACCCCAGCGAGGTCCCCCCCTTTCCTGGAAGGGAGATCAGGGGGGTGGGGAAGGCATTGACCCACCACAGGAACCCAAAACCCTCCCCACAGGGTTGAAATCCACAACAACCCGGTTGTCCTTCGTTTTCGGGGTGTCCTGGTGCCTCGTTCTCCAGGTGGCCAGCCTGGAGGTGCAGGGCAGGAGACCCCGGGGTGTGTCTGTGTTCGTTATTCGTTTGCGCTGGGAGTCACTTCTCAGCCTCGGGGACGGGCCCGGCTGCCATCCGGGTGGTGCTGAGGCGGCCGAGGGCAGCCGGCATCTGTGTCCTCTCCGTCAGGGGGACACCCGCGTAGACATCCTGCTCACTCGTTCCTTCGGATCCAACCCCCGCCTTGCGAGAGGGGTGACCCTCGATTCCCACGATAAATGACAGCAGTGTCGCTTTTCCGATTTCCTCTGACACGGAGCTTCGTCTGGAGATAGAGTTAATCGGGGTTCAGTTCGTTGGCCCCCACCACGGGGAGCCCAGGGATGTCACCTGTCCTCTCTTCTGCCGGGTCCTGCACCGACCTGCGTGCCAGGAATGGCTTACAGGGTAGAGCTGTGCCCACAGTCGCCCTGGTCCCTACATCCCCGCTGGTTTCTGGGACCCAGAACGGAGCTGAGGAGCCAAGGGCCAGAGGGCAAGCGGGGAGTGAATCTTTAACCCGGACGGAAGACAAGACGCTCTTTTCTTTGTCCCTCGGA
This sequence comes from Sorex palustris, assembly GCA_028565675.1. Classification (NCBI taxonomy): domain Eukaryota; kingdom Metazoa; phylum Chordata; class Mammalia; order Eulipotyphla; family Soricidae; genus Sorex; species Sorex palustris. The sequence continues at coordinate 10,630 of JAOXYA010005833.1, read as the reverse complement.
GTCCACCTACCAGGACCAGGAGGCGATGGAGGGAGGGGACTGGAATGGGGGGGTGGGGGGCAGACAAACCAACCAACAAACACACAAACACCCGCGGGCCCCGCTCCTCGGCACCCAGGTCCCCGCGGATTGGGGTCGGGGCGCGCCCGCTGCCCTGCCCAGCCCGGCCTGGACACCCCGAAGCCCCGCGGTGTCCGGCGGCGGCTCTGGGGTTGCGCATCCCGCATCCGGGGGGTGCTCCCAGCAGGCCGAGGCGCTCCTCCAAGAGCCCCGCGCGGCTTGCGGGGCGCGAGCGGTGCGGGACTGACTGCCCGGGTGGTTGTGGACGGAGAAGGGACAGACTCGTGGACACCGGGGACCGGGGGCTGGGGCGAGTCCCGCGCGCGCCGGGTGCCTGGCGGGGACCGACCTCCCGCGCTCCCATCCTCCCGCCCGCCCGCCCGCGCCGACCCTGAGCCCCGACGGCTCGGAGCAGCTGGGGGTCCCTCCCGCCGTCCCCCCTCGCGGTCCCCCAGGGGGTCCCGCCGCGCGGATGCCCCGAGGTCGAGGTCAGCCCCGCGCCCCGGACCCGGGACAGCGGCCGCGGGGGGCCCAGCCGGCACTTGGTGCCGCAACGGGCCTCTTGGAGGGGCGCGGGGAGGCCTTGGCGAGGGGCAGGCGGGCGGGGGGATGGGGGGGGAAGGGGGGCACGGCCAGGCTGCCTGGAGGGGACGACACGCGGGGAGACCCCAGCCGGGTCCTGCGCCGCGCGCGGTCCCCGGGGCCGCGCCGGGTCCGGCCCTGAGCGCTGCGCGGGCTCCGAGCGCCCCCTGCCGGCAGCATCTTTACCTACGCGGCCTGGGCAGTGGTGGGCCAGCCCGGAGGACCAGATGTGCATGCGGGGGTCTTTCGTGGACCCGCACCTCAAGGCTCTTGTTCCCTTCTCCCAAGACACCCCAAGGCCCAGTGGCGAATAGAGGGCGGTGCCTACACCCCAAGGCGCCGCCCACACCTCACCCCCACCGCCACCCCCCACCCACAGCACCCCTTCTCCCAGGCCCCTTCATTCTAGCAAGTTCTAGGAGGGGGGGATGCCCAGGAATGCGTTCCCTGGCAGCCAGGTTTGCCAAGAAGCGCTCCGAACAAAGACTGCTGGTTTCCAGGAAAGGGGACTTCTGTTCTTCCAACCACTCCTTCATCTTAATGATGAGGAGAGAGAGAGAGAGAGAGAGAAAAAAAAAAATCCGAACCTTCGGAGGAAGAACCGGTTGAGAGACTTGAAGGTGTGAGTGGCCCTCGGGGCTGGCAGGGGTGGGGGGCGGGGAGCTGCCGGTGCTGCTGGGTGCTGTCTCACACCCCCACATGCGCTTTCACAGCCCACAGGTTCAGGATGACAGCACTGAGCATGTATTCTGCAGCTTGGCCCAGGGAGAGAGACTGCCAATATTTACATACAGGGTAGACACGGGCAGGAAAGGCTAGACGCTGGCAGGGAGCGAGGTATGCATTCGGATTAGCGCTATTTGGTTTGGAAGCGAAGATATGAGAAAAGATACGCCGCCGCGGCAGGCAGACGGGTGATTTCCACCCACTGTTCGAGAGTCACGGGCTGGGGTGGTGGTGGGGGGGTAAGAGCTCAGGCAGGCGGCCTCGTCTCCCCAGGGTGGGCTGCGGGGTCAGCCTCTGTGTCAGGACCTGCAGACAAACACACCCAGAAATGGCTGCCGAGAGAGACGCCCCCCTTTGTCTGCCGCCAAGACCCCCAGCTGCAGCCGGGGGACTGTGTGACTCAGCCAAATGGGCCGGCCCTTTGCTCTGACTTGAGAGCTGGGTGTGAATTCTCACAGGGGAGAGTTTGTGTGCTGGGGAATTTCTCTCGGCTTCTTCAGGGGCTTCCCAGGGGGCTGTTGAGGCCGGGGCAGGGGGATGGGTGGGTGGGAAGCAGGCTGTTGTTTAGGGCCTGGTGTGTGGGTGACTCAGGCCAAGCCCCTCCATACCTCCAGGGTCTCACTTGGCAGTGCTCAGGGGAGCATTTCCTGCCAGGGATCAAACCAGGGTGGGCTGCACGTGAGGTGCGCACCATACTCCCCTCCCAGCTCTCTCTCCAGCCTCAGTTTCTCTAGTCGTACCCCCAGATGCTTACACCGCCGAGGGAGAGGCAGGAGCACTCAGCAGGCAGTGCTCTGGTTGTCTTACCCCTGCCTGCCTGTCCCAGGACGGGGAAATCCTGATGTAGGCAGAAAACTCTGCGTCTGGGGCCAGAGCGATGGTCCAGTGGGTAGCGTGCTGATGCCGGGGTTCGATCCTTGATCCTCAGGCATCCTTGAGTCTGTCGGGAGTAAGCCCTGGGCACCGCTGGGCGCTGGTGTGGCCCTGAGTCAAAGAACAAACAATTGAAAAAATAGAACAAAATAAAATAAATAAAAATCAGCATCTTTCCCTGGGAGAATCCTGGAGGCCAGGGGAAGTGGGGCCCACCTGCCCCTCAGAGCTGACCCGTCCAGCGGTCTCCAGGGCCCAGCCGCCTGTCTCGTGTCTCTTTCATGCCGCGAGGGGGACACTGCGCCCCACTGCTCTGGAGAGGACTTGAGTCCCAGAGCCCCCTGTTGGGCCTTTGCTGACCATGCGGCCGGGGGGGGGGGAGGCACCCCCACATCAGGGCCCGGATGGGGGTGTCAGCCCTTTCTCACCCCCCAGGGCTGCAAGGGTTCCAGGTCACGCATGTTCCGGGGTGCCATGCCTGGGCCTAGATCACACGGGGGACGGGGAGGGGGGCAGGAGAGAATTCAGTACCAAGAGAATTCACATTCAGTACCAAGCCCTCATCTGTGCAGCCACGTGACTCCATCTGTGAGCAGATGCCCCCTCCCCCCACATGTATTTGCCTGGAGGAAGATTCTGGAAGAAACAGTGAGAGGAGGAAGAGGTGAACCACCACACCTGACCTTGGGCGGCCACAGGCCCTAGGAGCTCGGATTCTCCTCCCGGTCCTCTCCCTGGGCTCAGGACAAAGGAAGCTGCAAGGCAGGGGTGGGGGGTGGGGGCGGGCTTGTGGCAGGAGGTGGGGTTCAAGACCGACAAGCCCGGGGGTGGAGCGATAGCACAGCGGGTAGGGCGTTTGCCTTGCACAAGGCTGACCCGGTTCGAGTCCCAGCATCCCATATAGGGTCCTCTGAGCACCGCCAGGAGTAATTCCTGAGTGCATGAGCCAGGAGGAACCCTAACCCCTGAGCATCGCCAGGTATGACCCCAAAAGCATGCACGCGCGCGCGCACACACACACACACACACACACACACACACACACACACACCCCAAGAGACTGACAAACCTCCTGGACCCCAAGAACTGCCATCAAACACAGATTATTCCTACCACAGGAAGAAAAATGGAGGCAGCCCCAGGTACCCCCCATTAAAAAAAATTGGGGGCCACCCCCAGTGGTCCCCAGGGTTTACTCCTGGTTCTGGGCTCAGGGGTCACACCTGGTGTTTGGGCGTTTAACCCACTTCCCAGGCAAGTCACTGACCTCTGTGTCCCCCCCTTTCTTAAGCACAGACAGACCCTGCCCAGGGCTGGCCAAGTCCAGCTCACTCCCCGTGTGAGATGGCCCCAACCCTGCTGTCCGGTGGCCTTGGAGGCAGGACCCCTGCACCCGGAGGACTCGGAGACCCAAAGTCCCATGGGGAGGAGGGAGAGAGCGCCCCTGGGTCAGAAGCAGAGGAGGGTGGAGACCCCCCCCCCCCGCCAGGGCACCCTCCAAGGCCAGCCCAAGTGTCGCCGTGTGTCTCCCTGGGAATTGCCTTGGGCCCCGCGGCAGTGCCCACTGGGTGGCCGCAGCAGCCCAGCTCCTCCTTCTGGCCCCACGAGGGTCAGTCTGGCCTGTGGCGAGGCGGCCACTTCCCCAGGCCGGGCCCAGTGCTGGGGCGGCCGAGGCCGGGCTGTGTTTAGTCTACGCCAGTGACGCCCTTCCTGAACAGATGGCAAGAGGAAGCGATTCTCTGGGCCATTTTTTTGCCTGTTCTGGGCCCGGGTCCATCCATCATTTTCTCACCTCACGGCCCAGCAGCGAGGCCTGGGCTCAGGGGCCTCCCCAGGCTGGCCCTCTGGGCCCCCTTCTGGGCCTGCCCACCCGCTGCTAGGACACAAAGCTTTACATTATTGGCTCTGGCTGTGATGAAACTGGGCAGATTAGATAAGGTCGAGTTATGCTTTTCTAAGGTGCGGGTCCCAGGGGGCCGGGGAGGGTGGCACTGGGTGGGAGGGCTTGGCCTGGGGTCTCCGGGGCAGGCAGAGACCCCGCAGAACTAACTGACTGGCTGGAGGCAGAGGTCACTCTGGACTCTGGGCCACCAGGGGCCGTCATCCTGGCCCCGAGGGAGGGGGCCGAGTCCCAGGAACCGGCCAGGCAGGGCTGGTGCCATCCTGGGACCCACCTTCCCGGCCGGCCTTTGAGAACCTCTGCTATCAGAGGTGGTTTGTGAGGTGGATTTGTTTTAGGAAGGAGCAGGGCCAAGGACAGCCGCTGTCACTGGGAAAATGCTTTGGCAGGAGCCGGCAGGAGTTTTTTTTTTTTCTTCTTTACATAATAGAAAAACAACAGGGGGGGGTGGCCCCACCCTCCTCCTGGGCAGGCTGGGAACCGCGCCCACGTGGTCGGGAGATCATTGTCCCCTCTCTGCTGCTGCAAAGTTGCTGCAGGCCAATCCCGCTTGGGCCCTGTGCGTGGTGGGCTTCGGAAGGGGCTTGAGCTGATCCCCTTGGGGAGTGTCGCTGGATAGCTCTTATCTCACTACTGTTTGCTTTGTTTTGTTTGGGGGCCACACCCAGCGGTGCTCGGGGGCTCACTCCCGTGTCTGTGCTCCGGGCTGATTCTGGGCTCTGTGCTTGGGGCTGATTCCCGGCTCTGTGCTCGGGGCTCACTCCCAGCTCTGCGATTGGGGCTGACTCCCAGCTCTGTGCTCGGGGGACCCTCTGGTGCTGGGGATCAGACATGGGTTGTCCGTGGGCCAGACAAACACCTTAAGCCCTGTATTATATCTTTGGCCCCTATTAAGTTTATTTTTATCTTATTATTTATCTTAATATTATTATTATTTTATTTTATCTTACTTTTATCTTAATATTATTGTTTCATTTTATCTTATTATTAATTTTGTTGCTAGCTGTGCTGAGGGTGCCTGGGGCCACTGCGGAGTGGCCCAAACGCTCAAATGCTGCGGCTCAGACGCTCACCCTGTGCTTGTATCTTAACCCCTAGATAGACATGTGTGGGTGGGGGCAGCTGGCCACACCCAGGGGTGCTCAGGGGCTGTTCCTAGCTCAGTGCTCAGAAGCCAGTCCTAGCTCAGTGCTTAGAAGTGCTCCTAGCTCAGTGCTCAGGGGCTGCTCCTAGCCCAGTGCTTGGAGCTGCTCCTAGCTCAGTGTTCAAAGGCTGTTCCTCGTTCAATGCTGTGAACCGTCAAGCGCTGGATTCAGAGCCGTCTGGGCGAGGACCCCTTTAAAACCCTGCAAGACCCATGCCTAGCCCTCGCCCTACCTTGCTCTCTTGTCAGCTCATCTCCTGGCCTTGTTCCACAGATGCCTAAATAAGCCTCAAAGATACCAGCCTCAAAAGTTTCTCAGATGCCTGCTCCCAGCTGGGACCTCTGGGTGCCCTGGGAAGGGGCGGCCCACCTCCCCACAGCCCTGGAAACTGCTCCCACACCCCAAAACCTCCTCCACGCCACTGGCTGAACCCAGTCCCCTGAGGACTGAGCCTCACAGAAAACCTAATCTGCCAAAAACTCCAGGTCTGAGGGTCCCAGTGGCTGAAAACTCCAGGGCCTCCTTGGGCTGCCCAGCTAAATATTCCGGAGTTTTTGGGCATCTTCAAAATCTCCAAGACTGACATCTCAGCAGGTGGGACGGGGTGTCACACAGATGCCAACCCTCCTGACTCACACACACAGACACGGGCACAAACGTCTTGAAACCCTCAGACCAGGGCTGCAACGGTGAGATACAACAGTTTCCACAAAGTTTCTTCTGCGGACACGTGTCTTGAGCATCCCGTTAGCCATTTATTGGTGACAAGCCACATAAAATAAATGATCGTGGGCCTGCTCTGGGTTAGGCTTGAGGGTGGCTGGGTAAATGGGACCAGGATGGAGGGAAGGAGACAGTGGTGGTGGGGTTGGGGCTGGACTAGTGAATGTCTGTAAGGAATCATCCTGAACAACTTTATAAACCATGGTGTTGAAATAAAGTCGGGGGGGGGGGGCGGGGGCAGAAATTCCTGCCAGGTCCTGCTAGGCTTTGCTTTGGCTCACCAAAGTGGTGGAATCGACAGGGGCTGGAGCGATAGCACAGCGGGGAGGGCGTTAGCTTTGCACGAGGCCGACGTGGGTTCGATTACCAGCATCCCATGAGCACCGTCAGGAGTAATTCCTGAGTGCAGAGCCAGAAATGAGCCAGGAATGACCCCTGTGCATCGCTGGGTGTGACCCAAAAAGCAAAAAAAAAAAAAAAAAAACCCCACAAAGAAACAAAAAAACCCCAAAGAGAAGCTGACTTCCGGTTTGCCCAGACCCCTGCCGTCAGCACCTGCCCTTGGTGGAGGGAGGCTGGTGGGTTTCAAGGCTGTGCGGTACCCCCGGGGGAAGGTTGTGTTCAGAATTCTTCACCTAAATGCTCCTCTAAGTAGATTCCAGTGTGCCACCCTCCCCTCCCCCGCCTCACCCCTGCTATGCTCCAGCTCTGGCCCTAGAAGAGTATTTCTAAACAGTGAAGTTGGCGCCCAAGATAGTCCAGAGACTAAGGTTCCTGCTTTGCCCGCTGTTGATCCTCGTCTGTGTTCCCTGAGCACTTCCAGGGACCACTCCTGAGTGCGCCATCACCCCAGTCCCTCTTCAATCTTCAAACAAATGACAAACAATCCAGGACCTCAGGACTACTTCGGAGCAAATGGCCCGAGACGAGTATCTCCAGAGGTCAGGAGGGGCCCCCAGCCCTGGGAGAGAGGCGGCCGGAGAAGGGGTCCTCCCGCACAGGAGCTGTTTATTAGTGCCCGTGAAAGCAGCATCAGCAAGGGGACGCCCACCCGGGCCTGTGTGCTGCTGTGGGGGGCTCCACGCCAGCCCTCCAGCAGGAAGCAGGGAGAGGAGGAGACTGGGGGACCCTGGGGGTTCCAGCCTGGAGGTGCCTGCCCACACCTGGCTCAGTGGCCGGGAGGGGGCGCTCATCTCAGCCCAGGCTCCAAGAGGACCCAGAGTCCAGAACACAAGGAGGCACTGGGCTAAAAATGAGTGTCCCCCCCCCCCCAAGGGACCACGATGACAATGACAGTTGGAAATGGTCACTCTGGACAAGAAGTGAGAGATGGCGAAGGTAAAGGGAGAGACATGAGAGCCTGTCAGTGCTTGGGCTGCAGACCATGGTGACCCAAAGGAGTGGGGGCAGGGAGAGAGAGAGAGAGAGAGAGAAAGAGAGAGAGAGAGAGAGAGAGAGGTGGGGAAGAAGTCAGCCCTAGAGGCAGGCTGGGGGGAAACAGCCTCCTTCAATGGGATGAGCACAGGATGTTCGAGAGGGCACCAGGGACCCCTAGACCCTGAGCCCAGGCGTTAGTGATGGGAAGTGTGCGCAGCTGAAGGGCCGGTGTTGAAACATTGTATGACTGACACCCAACCACAGACAACTTGGCAACTGTATCTCACAGTTACAAAGTGGATTTAATTTTTAAAAATCCTTAAAAAAATCAATGAAAAGAGCGCCCTATTTCTTTCTGGGGCACCTAGCTAAATGCCCAACAGTGGGGAGGACCAGGCATGGAGGCCGGGGCCCGGGGCTGCCCCGTCAGATCAGGGGTGACTTTCTCGGACCCTCAGTTTCCTGCCTTGCAAAGGTCTTGCAGGGTCTAAGTCCTTCTGTAAAGTGCTGGAGCGATACCACAGCGGAGAGGGCACTTGCCTTGCACGCGGCTGACCCGGGTTCGATTCCCCCCCATCCCCCGGCCCACCAGGAGTGATCCCTGAGCACAGAGCCGGGAGGAGTAAGCCCTGAGCACTTGCGCTGTGGCCCCCAGACAATAACATCGAATCAAGGAGGAACTGGGGGGTGGTGTGGGTAGACATGGGATGAGCACAGATCTCAGGGAAGCCTCAGGTTTGAGTGGAGCAACTCCCAGACCCTGAGCGGGAAGCAGTTTAGCAAGCCCAGTGGAACAGCAGGGGGGGGGGGGCGGGGGAGGGAAAGTGGCCCCGCCCCCACCCTGCACTCCTCTGGGTCCTCAATGAAGCCAAGTGCACAGTGAGGTCGGGCAGGGAAAAGATTTTCTTTCCAGGAGGTGTCTGGGGTCTGTAAAGACACACACACACACACACACACACACACACACACACCCCCCCCACGCGCATACTTACACACCACACACACACACATTCACACACACCACACACACACTCACACACCACACAAACCACACACATTTACACACACTCACACACTCACAAGCCACATGCATACTCACACACCACACACACATCACACACACACTACACACACACTACACACACACCACACACATACCACACACACCACACACAGACCCACAAACCACACATTCACATACACAGTCATGCACCACACACTCACACACCACACACTCACACTTACACGCCACACACTCACACACCACACACTCACACTTACACGCCACACACTCACACACCACACACACCACACACACTCACACACCACACACACACACTTACGTACCACGCACATCCGCACACCACACACACACACTCACACCACACACACACACCACACACTCACACACCACACACACACACACACACACACACACACCCCTGGAGACCCCTCCTGGTGATGCAGGCAGGAAGCTAGCGGCCTGAGTGGGGTCAGGGCCCAGGGCGCTGGGTAACTGGAGCCCTCACTTCTCCCCTGGACACGCAGAGCCAGGCACGGTGCCCGCATTCTCTGCTCCGAGCCCACGCAAAGGACACGCAGGGATGAGGAGAGAGAGGAGCGGGCCGAGCCTCTGGCACTTGCGGGAAATCAGTCGCTAAAACAACTGTATTCTGCTCGTTTCGGACCGGGGAACCAAGAGCACCGACGGGCAGCTAAGAATGAGAGGCAGGGGCTGGCCTGGGCTCCGTGTCCACCTGCAGGGTGCGGGCTCCCATGAGCACCGCCAGCTCCATCCCAGCACCTGGAGGGAAAAGGCCGATTCCGTGCTTTGGCGTAGTTTCTGGAGTGTCGGGGGTTTCACCCTAGTGCCAAGCGGCGCTGTTCAAATGACGCCTCTCTCGTTCTGGGACTGGGCCCATTGTTCTGAGGGCTGGGCCCGTGGTTCTGGTCATTCTGAGGACTGGAGCCGGGTTCCAATGGTTCTGACTGCAGGAGAACGTGCCCGCAGGACTTCTACCCCCTGCCCGGCCTTTCGGTTTTCCTGTTTGATTTTATTGGAAACCCGTTTTTCTTGAGGGGAGCCCGCGTGGTTAGTCACGTCTCCTGCAGACAGGGTCCAACACGGCGCCATACCCAGCTAACGGCCTTTGCCCGCTGCAGGGGCCCATGGTATGTGTGTGTGGGAGGGGGCGCCCCACCTCTGTAAGCTCAGCTCTGCAGACAAATTCCCAGTCCTGAGGACTTGAACCATTTTTGTTCCCTTACTCTGTCTCTTTTTTATCTCATATTTAGGAAAAGTCTTTCTCTCTCTCTCCCTCCCTCTCTCCCTCTCCCTCTCCCGCTCTCTTTTGTGGAGGTGGGGACACACACACACACACACACACACACACACACACACACACAGAGGTGAACAGAGCTAATCTGGAATTCCGCAAAATTGCAGATCAACGATCAATCAAGAAATAAAAAACATATTTTTCCCAAAAACATCTTTTGCTTTTTTTTACCGGCATATGCATGAAGAACTTTAGTATTACAAATACTTCTGTGCTAATACATCTTAAGATTTTCATGGCTTGACAAATCACAACGACAAACGTAAAATTTACTGAGCGTGAAGAGTTAAGGGGAAGAAAGCTGGAAGGGGAGAATGAATGCAGGGGCCCAACGGAGTGAAAGTGTGTTTTCTTCTGAGAAAGGGAATATTGACTTCCCGTTAGGAACTATTGCCGATACTTAAGCAGTGTCCAAAGTGATGAGTATAGGATTTGAATTAAGAAAATGGGGCTGGAGAGATAGCACAGCGCGTAGGGCGTTTACCTTGCACGCGGCTGACCCGGGTTCGATTCCCAGCACTCCATAGGGTCCCCTGAGCACCGCCAGGAGTAACTCCTGAGCGCAGAGCCAGGAGGAACCCCTGTGCATGGCCGGGTGTGACCCAAAAAGCAAAAAAAAAAAAAAGAAAATCCCTATGATGTTAAAATAAAAGCCCACCAAACAGGACAGAACATCAATATAAATGGGGCATTTTTCCCAATTACTCAGAACTTTGGCTGCGTCTGGCGGACTCTGGCGCCATCTAGCGGCGGTAAATGAGAAGCGCATCCAAAGCCTCCTATAGGCCAAGTTGGTTTCACACCCTGGGGGTGAGACTTGGAACTCTCCCTCTGTGTGTGTGTGTGTGTGTGTGTGTGTGTGTGTGTGTGTGTGTGTGTGTGTGTGTGTGTGTGTGTGTGTGTGT
>JAOXYA010005814.1:0-14327 GCA_028565675.1 Sorex palustris | reverse complement strand
GAGGGGCGGAGAATCGAACTCGGGTCGGCCATGTTGGCCGCTTGTAAGGCGAAAGCCCAACCACTGTGCTATCCACTGTGTAATATCTATACCACGTGGTGCCTAGACTATGTGGCATCTACACCGTGTTATGTCTACACTGCAGCATCTACACTGTGTGGTATGTACACTGTGTGGTATCTATGCTGTGTGGCAGAGAGACTATACACTAACCTCGGGATGTGGAGAGCCCCATGGTGCGAGTGTCCCGCCTGTTCCAGCCAGCACTGGAGTGCATGTGGGTACCAGAACAGTTGGCCACCCCTCAGTCCTCCCCCAGGCTGCCAATGGGCCTGGACACACTTGCAGCCACCGATGCAGCCCCCAAGGCAGACAAGACCAGTGCTGGCATCTTGGCAGGCGGGCAGTGAACAGATCCCTGGGCCTCCAAGGGTGCGAGATCACAGGGTGGCACCAAGGACAAAGGATGGAAAGAGACCCCATGGACAGCCACCACCCCAGCAGACATGTGCCCATCCTCTTGCTGGCCACAGCCTGCCTTTATTTAGGTAAATAGATTCCTGGAACCAGGGGAGTACGTTATCACGGAGGCAAGCAATAGTAACATAGGGAAATCAGGGTAAAGACAACTCTAAAAGGGCTGAGCCTGGTGCCAGGGAAAGAACACGGAGCCACAGCAGCCCCCTCTGGTCAGAGCATCTGCTGAGCTTGGCACGAGAGGCCAGGGTTAAAGATGGTCGGAAGTTCACCATCAGGAAGGTCAGAAAGACGCCCCTAGAATCTGTCCTGGGGGTTGCACAGGGAAGGGCCTTCCTGGACTCACCAAAAACCAGGTGACCATGACGCAGTTCCTTAGTCCCACTCTAGCACTGATACACACACAGCCCATGCCCTCTCAGCCCCGGGGACATTTTCATCAGTAAGTCCATATTGCCATAGTCTGACCAGTACCTGCCAAGGCCAGCCCAGGGGGCAGGAACCGGGGCCATGAGAAGGACGGAATAAGGCACCCTGCCAGTCAGTGTGAGTTTCTCGTGACCTTCCTGAGACATCCCCCATTCCAGCAGCCCCCCTAGCACTCAGCACCCAGCCCCCTCCTCCAGGTGCCCAGGGGCTCAACTGCCCCCCAAGCCTGGCCACCTTACCCAGAAAGCAGAGTCTTCCCTGACCATCATGGTACTTTAAGGCCGACCTCACGCCTACACAGATGCCACAGCTTTGAAAAGCAACAGAAAGCAGCAGTGGCTGAAAGAAGGAGCCATCGCGGGGCTGGACGCCTGAGGCCGCAGCACCAACCGCTGGGGTCTCAGACACCTGCAGCAACTCTCCAATCAGTGCTCACAACAGCCGGGAACCGCGTGCTGTGCCACAGGCCTGCAGGCAGGTGGAGGTGGTGCCCAGCAGGCACCAAGGGACACAGGGCCCAACCCCAGCCCCTCTACGCCTGGTCGGGAAGGAGAGAAGGTCTGCCCCCCTTCGCAGGGTGACCCAGCGACCCCACATCTCCTGACGCACAGCCCAAGAATAGCTGGGTGGGCGGGCAAGCAGCACAGCACACTCACAGGTCCCTGCAAGGGAGCAGGCAGGTAATGCTTCAGGTGGGCGGGCATCTGTTCCCTGAAGCCCCACCAGGAGTGATCCCTGAACACTGCCAGGTGTGGCCAACACCGCTATAACAGTAATTCTGAAGAAGGGGCCCAGACAGCGCAGAGTGGGGTTAGGCGCCTGCCACCCAGGTGCAATCCCCGGACCCCAGACAGTCCCGAGTCCCACAAGGACTGACCCCGAGCACACAGCCATGAGTCAGCCCTGAGCACTGGTGTGGCTCAAAAAATTCCTAGGAAAATCCTCCTTCAGGGAAAAGTGTCTTCTGCTGAGTCAAGCGTCACTGTGTCCACTATCTCTGGGCTGATCTTCCAGGCAGCTCTGCAGCTAAGGAGCGTGCTCATTCAAGAACAGGAAACAAATATGGGAAGCAAAATAAATAGCAACGATGAACAACACTCTAACAGCTCTCTTCCAACACAGGAATCACGATGAACTATGGAGACCAAACTTAACTTGCACACTGAAAAATACAGAACTATTTTACTTCCAGTAAAGTGTGGTGAGAGGGGGAAAGGAACTACATGTATTTTGAAGTTCTCTTTTCTGGAACCATCATCAGACTCACTCCCCAGAAATCAGAACTCCAGCCGCAGGCTCATCCCACACCTGACTTCCTGAGAACAGCCACGACCGAGTCAGGCGCCATGAAACACACGTCGAGCAGTCCCAAGGATGTGCTTACTTTCTTCTCCAATGGCACTGGAAGTGGAAATAGAACCACGTGCGGCTGTGGCAGTGTGGGCCCCAGTCAACCCCAAGCGCCACATGGTTCCAGGCACCTCCAGGAGTGACCCTGAGAGCAGACACACAGACACCAGCCACAGGTGCTTCGTGCATCTCCCTCATGACACTTAGAATATGAGCATGCAGAATTGTCTGTTGTATTACTTACAAGATTTCTACGAAAATCAACTATGACCTTTAAACAACAGAAATGTGAATTTATCTAACAAGAGAAAGAAAAAAGCTAAAAGCAACAACACTGCCCCAAAAGTTTCGGAACATGCACAGCTCTTTAGGGACGCCTCTCGGGCACCCACTGCCCTCACTGCTGACTTTCCCCTTTCTCCATGGTTGGGCACCCACCTGCTGGAGGAAATGACACGCTTTCTCCCCTCATGCCCGCTCTCTCCCCTCATGCCCAGCAAGTCTCAGTTGCTGTGAGGGAGCAGACACACCACCTCTCTGAGCAACTGACACAGCAGGACACACAGGAACCGAGGAAAGAGCCTCGTCTGCTGACACCGAGCCTGACATGGGGAGTGGGCAGCAGGCTCCATCCCTGAGTCTGCCAGCACAGGAAGGCCCACTCAGCGCTGCTCTCTGGGCAAGTTCTGAAGGCACCACTGTGCCAGCATGCATCCTCACTCGTCTCCGAACGCAGCACAAAGAAGCAGTGGCGGGAATCCGCGCAGCCCTGCTCCCAGGCCACACGCCGCATGCTGCCTGACAAACATCCTGCCCTTTGGATCAGAGGGCTCGGCCTGGAGCCAGATACTGTCCCTATCGATGTTTAAAGTCCATTTGTGAGTTCACCAATTCAAAATTTTTCTTTCAAGGAAATAGAACAGAAATTATAACAATGAAACTAAGCGCACACTCGACCCAAGTACCCCAGCCACAGTGTGCCACAGGTACCTCGCAGTAGCCAGGACGATGGTTGGCCAGCCCACCCTTGAGCCAGGGTCCAGGTCCACTCGGGTGGGAGGCCTCCACACGACCCCAGCAGACAAGAGCCAGATCTTCACAAGCTAAGTGCCCAGTGCTCATGGGGTCACGGGATTACATGGGGTCACAGGGGTTACTAGTGTCCTTCAGTCCCTCACTCAGGTCTGCCCTGACCTATGGTATGCACGGACTGGGACAGAGACTGCACAAAGGTGCAGGTGCTTGCCCAGCGTGTGACAATGGCTGGGATCCTCCCAGCACCTCACGTGGCTGCCTGAGGACCATGGGGCATGGCCCCCAAACAGATGCAGTCCCCAAATGCCACCACTTTTGCAGTTCCCACCAGCAGCTAGGATCTACACATGTCCATGGCGCCTTGTTCCATGAGAGGCCACTTTCTAGTAAGTTACTCTGACTAATACAATTTCAATTTCACAAATTAATACAGGTATTTAAGACTAAAATTCATGGCGACGAAGCAGAATCAAACACTCTTTCTGTTCTACTCCACACCTCTACAGATGGGCAGCAAGGCACGCTGTGACCTTTCGGGACCTTTTGCTTCTCTCAGGGCCTCAGCTCAGTGCTCACTGGCATGTGAGGTGCTGGGTTACCCATGACGGCACAAAAGGAAACGTGCAGCAGGGCCACAACAAGCATGGACTGACTACCCTGCAGCTCCACCAGCATGAGTTCTGGGAAGACCCTTACTCAAGACAAACCGAACCACACAGGGCAACACGACCCGTGCAGTGCAGCGGCCACAAGACAGAGCCAGGCGACAGGTTCGCGCACATCCAGCGTCACTGACTGCAGCACTGTCCGTCGAAGACAACAGCATGACTGAAGGTGCAGGGCTGTCGGAGAGAGCATTTTTTGTCTTTTGTTTCTGGATTATTTTTTTTGGGGGGAGGGGGTTTGGTCCTTGGACCATATGGTGCTCAGGGGCTACTCTCCACTCTGTGCTCAGGAGTGACCCTGGCCGGGCCCAGGGGACCACAGATGGTGCTGGAGATTCCAAGCAGGGTCAAGGTGGTGGTAGCCGCTTTCAAAGAAAATGCTTCCATGGCCTGTGATCTCTCAAGCTCCGAAAGCACTGCAGATTCACTTCAGATGTTGGCAAAATTATTTTCTTAAGAATGAGAGATTAGACAATGTGGGAAGAATCCTGAGACCATTTTCTACGCGTTTTTGATTTGCACTAATTACATATCAAAGAGAAACACTAAGTAAAGGGGGCTGCAGAGATAACTAAGGGCAGAAGGCAGATGTCCTGCACACGACCAGCCTGGGTTCCAACCTCGGAGCCCCATCAGGAGTGCCCCAAAACCAAAACAGCAAACAAACAAAAACTTACTATGAGCAGAGGGCTCTCAACTATTTCCTGGTCATCCCCATACTCCACTCACCACAGCCCCGCTAACCTCAGCGGGTACACACAGGCCCCTCACAAACCCCTCATAAAGCCCCAAGTGAGCAGGGCATGGTGGGGGCTTGAGAGCTCCCGAGTTCTGGCCGATGCTCAGCAGCACGGTGGCCCCTGCTGTCCCATACGAATGGGGACGCATGCTGATGGAGGGAGCATACGGTCCAGCATGGCGCACAGGACAGGTGTCTCAACCCCCAAAGCCTGAGTCACCATGCTTCTCTCCTGGACTCCCCGTCACACATACACCACCCACTGCCCACAGCTGATCCCGGTCCCCGACCCGGACAGGATCCCTGGAATTAAAAACTGCTCCCAGTCCAAATTTCTGCCTGCCAGACCCACCACTGCTCCCAATGCCCAAGAGTGACTGCCCAGATGAAATCACTGGCTTGACAGTGAGAACAGGCAGTATGAGGCTCCGGGAGCACAGACTCAGCAGGCTCCAGAGAGTAATAGGGAAACGACGACTCGAACCCAAGAAAACAGGAGAGAGGTTTGCCAGGAAGGAGAGGAGAGCCAACATGGACAGTCGCACGAACAGTCACTTGGCTGGGCACAGGAGTCGGGTAAAGTGTGCTGGGACCCTGCCAGGAAGAACAGGGAGGGGCAGCTGCTCACACCCAGGGGACGCCTGACACGGGTCACAGAAGCATGACGTTCGATATGCCAGACACAGTAACAACAAAGTCTCCAATGGAGACGTTACTGGGCCCGCTCGAGCAAATCGACGATCAACGGGAGGGCCTTTACTTTACTTATACAGCAGAGTGACCAGACCAGGAGGGCAGCGCCGGCTCCCCGGGCCCTCCAGGAGAGGGCAGCAGAGCACCAGCCAGGGAGAGGGAGCAGCTGGGCCTGAGCCTGGCCAACACAAGTGTGCGTTGGTGTTCTAGCTGTTCCGTGGTGGGCACGTGTCCGGCATCCAGTGCCCGCAACAGCCTGAAGTCCACGGTGACTCCCGCCTCCTGCGTAGCCACAGGCAATGCAGGTCCACACCTCCCTAACCCTGCAGACCACCCCCCCACGCCTGCTTTCTTCCCACGTTCACCATGCTACTGACCCTCTGCTGACCGCAGCCTCAGTGAGAGCTGGTGACATGGGACAGGTCCCTCCTCCCACATCCTCTCACGGCCCCTCTATGAATACTGAGAGGAAGAACAGGGGACCAGGCTTTGGGGAACCCTCCGCCCACTCCCCCTCTTTCTCTACTGGGAGCCTGCAAGCTCACAAAGCCCAGAGTGCAGTCATCGCTCTCCTGGCTATGACCATCCCCCAAAAAATTCTCAGGCCAAGCCTCTTGATGCTCAGAGCTGGTGGCTCCTCCACCAGCCCCATCTGCCCCCACACTCACACTCAAACACACACTCACATACATTCTCACACACAGAAATATACACTCACATACACATACTCACACTCACACCCTGGCACATATCCTCATACAGAGAAATACACTTTCTCACAACACACACATTCCCACACTGACAAATCTCACACACATACACACGTTCGCTCATTCACAGACACATTCTCACACACATACACACTCATGCACTAACATTCTCACACAGAAACACACATTCTCACTCATTCTCACACACACACTGACACATTTTCACATACACACACTCACACAGAATGACACAGTGTGTCATTCTCACACACAGAAACACACACATTCTCACACACACAACACACTCACTCTCAGAGTCACACTCACATATATGCACACACACAAAAGTTTACACACTCTCTCCCAATACCGCAGCATCCTACCACTCAGTCCTTGCAGCTTTGCACAGGGTCTTGCGCCTATGGGACACAGCACCCCCACTGCCTGACCACTGCTCCCGGCCCATCACCTGCTCTGCTCTTACCACCCACCATTCACCCCGATCACCTGACCTCCTTCCCACTCCTCTTACAATGACCACCCCTCCTGAGGACTGAGCCCTCAGCCCAGGGAACCTTCCTCTGACAGATCTTTCGGCCCAGAGAACCTTCCTATGACAGAGCTCTCGGCCAGGGAGCCTTCCTGTGACACAGGGTAATAAACTTTACATACAGGGTGGGAGCAACAGCACAGCTGGGAAGCCACTTGCCTTGCGTGCAATGGCCAAGGTTACATCCCCGGTTCACTCCCCGGCATCCTGAGCCTACCGGAGTGATCCCTGAGCACAGAGCAAAGACTGAGCCCTGACTGGCTGTGCTGGCTGTGGCGCCAAAACAAAAAGAAAACAGAAAAGCTCTATACATAGAATAAGAAATTGGACTTGGGCGGGAGAGCATGAGAGAGCGTCTTCCTGGCAGGCGTGAGGCTGAGTTCAAGCCCCAGCACGACACCCACGCATGTGTGAGCACCACAACTCCTAGGCCCGTGACCATGAAGAGTATGAGGAGCAGCCACGGCACAGGGAAGGGGGCACGGACTGTGAGGTGAAATGGGCCACGCAGATGCAATGTGTGCAGGAGGCTCAGGGCCGGGGCATGAACATGACCAGGAGAAACAACCCGTGGGCACGGCACAGGGAGGAACCCTCGCCCACCATCCAAAAACAACAGCAACCAACACTGCAGGCGGGAAACAGAGGCGCTTCTGAGAGCCGCTCCCGGCCACACGCCATGGGTCACAGGGTGAGGCTCTGCTCCACCCCGGGGCACTGTTGTTCACACTGCCAGGTGCGGCCGTTATTAAAAAGAACAGTCAGGCAAAGACAAGAGGTAATAGTGGCATCTGAGCTCATGGAAGAAAACAGGGGCCCACGCAGACATGACCCCCAGTCAGAGGTCAGCTAGGCCTGCATACACTCCTTTGTGAAAGGAAGCCCCGCACTGAGAGAGCACTGGGCAAAGGCCCCCACCAAAATACAAGCAGACACACAAAATGCAACAGACAAGGCATCCAAAGGACCTGAGCTAACGGAAGTCTTCAGGGCGGGGCAGTGGTAAAGGAAGATTCCAGAAAGTGATGTGCATGGGAGGAGAGATCTGGCCGCAGCAGTGTGGTCCCACGGGAGGGGGTGCAGTAGGCTGTGTCTGCCCGGATCAAAAGCATGTACCATCCTTTTCAAGTCTGAACCTGGGGCCGAAGAGAGAGTTCAGAGGGCTGAAACACGGACTCTGCCTGCAAGAGCCCCAAGTTCAATCCCCATCACCAACTGTTGTGGCCAGAAAACACAGTCCAGAGATGAGCCTCTGAGCAGAAGAATGAGTCGGGATAGAGAAAGGCTGGGCACGGAGAACAGGGCAGCACAGAAGGCCCCACAACCTGCCAGGAAGACTCCTGAGTACAAAGCCAGGAGCAAGCCCCGAGCAGTCAGGCCTCATTTCTCGTTCACAAAAAAAAAAAAATTTAAGACAAGGATGAGAGACAGCGCATGACGCCATCTCTGGAGAAAAGGTCAAGGGTAATGGCAGACAAGCAGGGAGGGCAGCGGCCAGAGCTGAGGGTGGCAGACTGGACAGTGAGCAGGGCAGAGACCTGTCAGATCTGACCCAGGAAGCATCTGACAGAAGCTGAATGCTTAGGTCCAGGAAGCCCCAGCAGACAGATTCCAGAACGGAATTAGCAGCCAGTTCCTGCCCTGGCTGGCTTGTCACAATGAGACAGAGTCCACCGCCCAGAGGTGACCCTCCTGACAATGACCGCACACGAGGCCGGGCTCACCAACAGCAGGCCACTGACCGCACACGAGGCCAGGCTCACCGACAGCAGGCCACTGACCGCACATGAGGTGAGGCGCACCAACAGCAGGCCACTGACCACAATGAGGCTGGGCTCACCGACAGCAGGCCACTGACCGCATGCAAGGCCAGGCTCACCAACATCAGGCGATGACTGAGCCACGGGACTTGTCATCACAACTGCTTTGTCCATGCAGGAAGACCCACTGGGCCACTCCAGACCGAACTCTAAGAGCCACGTCTCGTACAAGGCATCAACCAGTCAGCACTGAGCACTTGTGAGTAGATGTGGGTGCAGCCTCCTGGTGGCCCAGAAGCCGGTCCGCGCTACGTGAGAGCGGGCCCAAAGGGTCTCTGAGCCAGCGCACTGGCTTCCTGCTGAGCCGGGACCATGGGATACTGACAGCATTTGGGCACTAGAGTCACAAACACCCTGGCAGGGGAACCCAGCTGCACCCCAGGGGCATCTCGGGACAGTGGCTACGGAGCTGGGGCCCCGATGAGCTCCCCACATCCCCTCCTCGCGCGCTCACTCTCCACCTGCAGAGCACACGGGTTTCCCACTGCCCTGGAGCCACCAGGTCTTCTCAGGCTGCCTATCAGGGCAACCCTGCCTGCCCTAAACATGCTTTCCACTGCCCGCTAAACTGGTCCCAGCATTCCCAGGGCCAGGTCAGCCAGCGCTTCCCAACTCTCTGGACAGACCCTCACCTCTCTTCAACAGTGCAGAGCAGCCCCAACCACACCCTTGCAGAGGCTGCTCGCCACCCGCTGGGGAGGACAGCATGGCCGAGGAAGCTCCCAATGCCTGCCCTGGAGGAAGCTGCCGCCGACAGGCCCAGCTCTGCCATCTGACCAGCAAAGGGCGCTCCTGACTCAGGTGGCCACAGTTGGTTGGCTCCTGAAACCACCAACCAAGCCAAGAAAGCAGACATCAGCCACAATAAGATCCGGTGGGGAGACCAGGGAACTGGAGGAATAGCACAGCAGGGAAGGCACTTGCCGAGCACACAGCCAACCTGGGTTCGATCCCTGGCATCCCATAGTGCCCCCTGAGTACCGCCAGGAGTGATTCCTGAGTGTAGAGCCAGGAGGAACCCCTGAGCACCATTGGTTGTGGCACAAAACCAAAAAGGAAAACTCACACACTCAGGGAGATCTGACCCCCCCTCCCCCAAGCAGGTCTCCCCAAGAACAGCAGCCTGCAGGAGCCCTTCAACCTCTTGCCCACATCGAAGACCTCCGAGTTAACCTCCGGCCACCTGCCACTTCTGTGGTTGAAGTTTGGGTTTCAGGGAGCCACTGTCCGTGCCCACACCTGTGTTGGAGCTGCACAGGCACCGTGATTGCAGCCTCCATCTCAAACCCTGGCGGGAGCAGACCCTGATTCCAGGACCCTCAGTCCCACCCTCCCAGCCCCACCCCACTGACGTTCCCCAGCTCAAATCCCACCCTTCTCATAAGGCTCCAAGGCACCACCAGGCTCCAACAGGGTGGAGGACGCATCCCCAGGCTGCAGACACCATGTGGGCAGCAGCATGTATCCGCCCCCCTCCCGCCCCCAACCACCACACCTCATACAACCCACTCCAACCAGGACAGATGCAGGGGAGGGGGGGAGGGGCCTACCCGGGCAGAGGTGGAGAGGAGGGTGTGAGCAACAGGGAATGAGGAAAGAACAGACCTAGAAGTCCACTCGCTGCCCCGCACCTATCCCCCTGCAGCCTTTGTGGTCAAGGCTCCAGACGGAGCCCGCCTCAGGCAGGCCGAGCTTCCAACCCTCCTGTCCTGTCCCACCAACCTGAACCGGTCACACTCCACTCTCAGTAACACGGAGCTTCCAGAGGGCTGTTTCCAGACTCCCATCCTGGGTCTTCATCAAAACACTGTGTGCTCAGCCCTGACTGCCTGTCATACCTCGCCCCACCTGTCCATCACATCTCACCCTCACGTGCCCATCACACTTCATCTCCATATGCCCAGCACACCTCACCTCTGTATGCCCATCACAGCTCACTTGTGTCCCCAACACATCTCCCCCTCCACATGCCCATCACAGTTCACCCTCAAATGCCCGTCCCAACTCACCCCTGGATTATTACAGGCCCCAACTCACCCCCATACGCTGTGAATTGCGTGGTCCGTCCATGCAACTTACTCCCTGTAGACAGGGGCGTCACTCACCAGCTCTGCCTTCCAGCCTGGTACCCATGACAGGAGTACCCCAGGGCAAAGGCTGCTCCCTGAGCTGTGCAAAGACCCTGTGTCTTCAGTCCCCCGGAGGGCAGAACTCACTAATGGGGGTTGCAGGCCGCTGAGACAGCTCTAACAGTACAAGCAGCAGCGACGGGGAGGGAAAGGACCCTCACCCGGGGAACCAGGAGACCTGCCTCCTGTCCTCGGAACTGCTCCTCTGTACCAAAGGAGACCCAAACCACAGGGGGCAGCCCTGCCTGCCTCGCCCTTCATGGAGGTGCCACTGACTGGTGTCACGAACACTCCAGGCCCTCTCGGGAGGCAGCCCTGGGAACCACACCCACCACGGGCCCTCCAGGCCGCCTACATTCCTGCCTCCACACAAGGATTTGTAGGCGGACCGGCACACACCACCACTACACTGAGCAGGCCTCTCCCAGGAGTGACGCTGTCCCCCAAGCAGACGGAAATGGCTCCTGTTCCCTTTCCCAAGCAGGGGACAAGGGCAGGCACCCCGAGCAGCCCTGAAGGTACTGGCCCTCCCTACCAGTCCAAGACCCAATGAGATGGAACCCAGGAGCCAGGGCTACAGCACGCAGGGCATTTGTCTTGCATATGTCCAACCTGGGTCCAACCTCCAGGACCACCACATATAGTCCCCAAACCCTGCCAGGAGTGATTCCTGAGCACAGAACCCCTGAGCATTGCTGAGTATGGCCAAAAAACAAAAAACAAAAACAAAAAAAAAGAAGGCCCTAAAGCCCCAGCAGTGACCTTACAGGAGGGTCACCTCCCAAGCCTTCACCACATGGGAGTGCCCCAGAAACCATTCCTCACTGACGCTCATGATCTGGGCTGAGACTGCTGCACGCCTGGCAGTACCACAGGGTTCTGCAGGGTTCACCCACGCCAGTGCCCAGCTCAGGCTGACCTTACCAACGCACCCTGATGGACCTGGTGAAGGAGAGACAGGTCCATCAGGATTCCGCTTTACCCACATGTGCAGACGGGGACATGTACATCACAACAACACGTGGGCCACGCATCTCACCACGGTAGCAGAGAACGGCCTATCACTGAGTGTTACATGCCAACTCATCCAACTTAACCTCGATTCTCACCTGTCTTCTCTAGGACCATTAGCTTGTGTGTCCACACCAGGAAACTGGCCAAATCAGCATACGTGGGAGCAGTGGCAGCCACTCAGGAAAGACAGGAAACAAGACCTTGCCCGGACACCACCACTGAAATGGCCCCGCGTCCTGCTGCAAGTGAACACAGAGGAGTCACACTCACCTTTGGGCAGGGCCGGCAGGCATGTGCGGAACAGATGCCCTGAAGCCCTGTCCACCAGCCACACGCCCCACACTGTGCCCCTCACACAAGGGCCACTTCCTGCTCCTGCTGCACACCCAGTTGGGACAGCTTCCAGCCAATGGCAGTGGAACCCCAACATCACACCTGGGCACTTCTGCCTCAAAGGGATGGTCGGAAGCCCAAACTCAGTGGTTCCAAGCACTGGACCTGGCCTTCACCGTCCTGACTGCTCACCAGCAGGAAAGCAGGAGGAAGAAGCACCAGCTGACTTCTCCGCAAACCAGGTCTGAGAACAGCAGAGTGCTTCCAAGATGCACTCGCACACAGGGAGAGATCAGAGTCTCCACCGGGGGACGCTGATTCCAGTCTGGCTCCCCACATCCATCACTGAGCACCTCGGGGCATGCAGTGAGCAAGGCCAAGGCTTCCCGAAGCAGAAAGACACATTCTGAATCCCAGGAGCCTTCCCCAGGACAGAGCGGCAAAGCCCCCTTGAGCTGGCAGGCCCGGCCATGCACCGAGATGCCCACTCTGCACACCCACATGCCCAGCCGCGGCCCCTCCCCCCGCCCTCCGTGCCTGCAGTCTCTCTTACTCGGGCAGTGCCCTGGGCCTGGGCTACACCGGCCTCACGAGTCGCTCCCCCCCGCCGGAACCTGCATGCTCAGGACCCCAGTCAGAGGAGCTGTCTGAGTACCGGGAACACATACGAAGAATGTCAGTGTCATCACAAAAATCATCCAGGCACACAAAGCTTCTTTATGCTCTAAGGCAGCATTCTAGCCAAGACAGCTCTGGCCCCAGACTGTGGTGCAGCCCAGAGGTGGGGACACTGGCTCATTCATGCCGAGTTTGGAGCGTGGTACCCAGCCGGCGTCCAGCTGCAGAACGAGCACCCGGCTACAGGGCTGCGGAGGGAGAGGAGCTGAGGGTTGCTGAAAGCACACACGGTACCCCTGACTCCCGGCCCCTGGCGAACCACACCCACAGACCCAGGGACCACAGCGGGCACCCACGGGCAGAGGCACAGTGCAGGGGGGATCGTGCAGAGACGCTGCCAGCTCAGGCAGTCAACGCCCAGGGACTCTGACAAGAACCCTCCCGCAGGACCACAACCCCTGAGTGCCCTCCTGTGTGTCCTGGGCAGCAGACCCTGCCCAACGGCTCCCGTGACCACCCATGGCGGTGGCAGGACGTGCAGCACCTCCCAGCCTGTGCTCCCACCTGCACTCAGGACATGGAGACTCCTGGGAAAGGATGGCCAGACCCCGTGGTAGGGAAGCACCTGCCACGACCGAGGATGATAACCCCCAACTACTTGCCGTGCCCCCACATACTCCCCGTGACAGCGACTCCCAATTGCCCACGTTCCCCTGTGTCGTCCCCCTGTGAGGGCTGACTCCCAGTGCCAGGGCCCCCATGCCCTCCTACCCAAGGCATGGTCACTCATTCAGTGGTTGTGAGATGTGGCGGTCCAGGGACAGCGTCAGGGGGCCTTGTTCCAGCCCAGAGCCATCCACTGGAGCCCCAGCTCTGTGGATCTCTGGCAGTGGCAAGAAAAACAACTTCCTGCACCTCACAGCAAGATCCCACCTGGCCACCTGCCTCCAGCTGGAAGCACAAGCTGGCCCCTCAAGCGACTGCCCAAATGTGTTTGTGGGACAGCCAGAGCCACACACATCTGCAGCACCTCAGTTTCCTGAGTTCAGACCAGACCTTTCCAGCAGCTTGCAGGAAACCTCACAGAGCACAATGAAACACAGTCCAAACCCTTCTCCTTAAGCAACCGTGTCTGACCACCTATTGGAGGATGATCCATCTGTCATGTAAGGATACACTGAGAAAAGTCAAGCCTGGAGTCGTAACACAGTGGCAAAGAGGACCTGGATTCTGATCCCCAGCATCCCACAGAACCACATCCCAAGCCCCGCCAGGAGTGATCCCTGAACAGTCAGGGGTGCTCAAGGTGCTCAAGACCTGAGCACCACCGTGTGTGGCATGCCTGTGCGCACACACATGAACATATGCACACAGACACACGAGTACACGCGCGCACACGCATACACACACAGAGGCAATTATCAGGGCATGTCTAAGAATTCCGCTGGCCTGCTGGGCAGTGGCTATGCTGATTGAAGCAGCACTGTCCAGGCCCAGAAAATCCAGAGCCAGCCGCACGCCGAGTGTGGGGCTGATCCTGCTTCAATTCCTCCCAGCACCGGGAGGCTTGCGGGGTCCGCGCAGCACCGCATCCCCAGGTCCCTAAACTGAGCCACCAGCCCGGTCGGCTGAGAACTGCCTCCTGATGACCCGACCATCTGAAAGGCACAAAAAGAAAAGGCTCCGGGGGGTATGGTGCCACCAGCAGGTCAATCTGTACCTGTGAGGTGAGTGCATCAGCAGCCTGATGGCACCTTCAGACTTC
>JAOXYA010005802.1:0-14329 GCA_028565675.1 Sorex palustris | reverse complement strand
TCTCTCTCTCTCTCTCTCTCTCTCTCTCTCTCTCTCTCTCTCTCTCTCTCTCTCTCTCTCTCTCTCTCTCTCTCATAATTACCTTCTTTGAGCCCAAAATGCTATTTGAAAGAGACACGTGAATCTCAACTGACCTCAATCAGTATTAGAGGGGCTGCTTCCAGGGGTCAGCAGACAGATTGTTTCAAATGAAGGGGTGAAGAAACCCAGAAGCAGATTTTATGATTATTCCTGGGATCTGACTTCTCCAAGTCACCTCCCTCCCATCATTTTAAATAGGGACCAGACCTGCCCACCTAAGGCCTCACGCACTCACGCATTCTATCACTTGAGCTATCTTCCTGGCCCAACTTCTCCAGCCTTCGAAACTTTGTTTTATTACTGTGGAGGGGGGCAAACCCAGGGCCTCATGGGTACATAGCTTTAAAACCAACTCAATAAACCAGGCCCTACAACAGTGAGCACCTTACCCAGTTGTTTTTCTTTTTTCCAGTTCTGTGACCTGGAACAATGCCATCAACACAGAGTAAATGCTTCATAAATATTTGTTTTAATGAATGAATTAGGGGGTGTGGTCTCCAGAGTGCAGCCCGGAACCTGAAAGACGCAAAGCAGGAGCTTTTCAAGGTGGCAGGGGCCCCAAACTGACATCAGATCCAAATTACTGGGACACTCTGCGAGGTGCTAATATTCGAACATTGCAGGTTAGAAGGCCCTGGGGTGTGGCTTTCTGAACATGTATCAAATCTGCCTTCAGTTAATCTCCCCTATTATATCCCATAAGAACCAAGAATTAGCCTCTTATTTGGAACTCACTAAGGCAGCCTGACCATCCCAAACAAATTAGGCCAATAGTCCACTGGCCTAGTACTCCCATAAATATCCCCCCCAAAACACAAAAGCAATACATGAGTGCAAGAAGCCAAACTTCAAAGGTCACAATGGCAAAGCAATGCAGAAACTCATCAGGCTTAGTGAGTGAAGACGTTAATTCAGATGACCCAACCAGTAAAAATGAGCTATATAACCTCTGATAAGGAATTTTGAATGTAGTTGTTAAGGATGCATAAGGAGCTTAAAGAAACAATGGAACACTCTGCCAATAAAATAAAGAAGGATATGAGAACAGAAATGAAAATATAAACAAAAATACAAACAGAAATGACATATCTGAAAAACCTGGTAAATGAAATGAAAAACTTACTGGAAGGCCTCAGCAGCAGAGTTACAACTGCTGAGGACAGAATCAGTGAGCTCCAAGATGAGGTGCAGAGAATCTCCAGAATACAGAAGAATATGGAAAAGACCTTCAGAATAAATCAACAGAACAAGAGGACATTAGGATGAATTAATGAAGAACAATATAAGAATGATTGCGGTACCAGGGGGGCAAGAAAAAAACCCGATGAAGAAGCACCTGTCAAAACCATCATTGCTGAAAAGTTCCCAGAGTTGAAGAGTGCATGCACCCAGATCCAGGAGGCCTGAAGGGTACCGGCTAAGAAAAATTCAAATAAAAGTACTCCAAGACACATCCTAATCAGAACGACAAAAACCATAGTAGAGACAGAATACAGAAAGCAGTTAAGATCAAAAAAAAGAAATTCCTTACGAAGAAACATCCTTAAGACTTACATACTTATCAGATGAAACCCTCCAGGCCCGAAGACAGTGGTGGGATATGGTGAATAAATTCAATGAAATGAATGTCTCACCAAGAATACATTACCGAGATAAACTCTCCATCATATTTGAAGGAACAAGAAACAGCTGCACAGATAAACAACTCAGGAACTTCATAGACTTAAAATCATTGTTACAAGAAGGACTAAACAGGCTACTTTAAGACAAGGCAAGCCCCTCAAACATAATGAACTCCTGCAGAAAGATGGGACAAAACCCCATCACAATAATTTCTCTCTCAATGTCAATGGTCTAAATGCACCAATGAAGAGATACAGAGTGACAGAATGGATTAGGAAATTGAACCCAACAACCTGTTTTCTTTAAGAAACACATCTGACCAATGAAATTAAACACACACTCAAAGTGAAAGTCTTGAAAACAATTCTACAAGCAAACAACACCCTCAAAAAAGCCAAGGTGGCCATACTATGATCGGACCACAAAGACTTCAGGTTAAAGAAGATTTTAAGAGACAGTGGCGGTCATTTCTTAATGGTCAAGGGATCTGCACATCAAGAAGAACTCACACTCCTAAGTGTATATGCATCTAATGAGGAGCGAGCAAAATACCTTAAACAATTGCTAATAGACTTGAAGAAAAACATTGATAGCAACACAATAATTGTAGTTGGAAATTTCAACACTGCTTTGTAACCTCTTAATTGATCAGCCAGACTAAAGATCCTCAGAAATACTTTATTTGAGGGAAGAAAGAAAGGGAAGAGAGAGGTTATATATGACTATATATATATATGTATATATGTACATATATGTGTGTGTGTGTGTGTGTATAGCACTGTAGCACTGTCCTCCCATTGTTCATCAATTTGCTCAAGTGGGCTCAGTAATGTCTCCATTGTGAGACTTGCTGTTACTGTGTTTGGCATATCAAATGCATCACAGGTAGCCTGCCAGGCTTTGCTGTGCCGGTGAGATACTCTCGATAGCTTGCCAGGCTCTCAGAGAGGGACAAAGGAATCGAACCTGGGTCAGCCAGGTCTGCCATGTGCAAGGAAAATGCCGAACTTTTTGTCCCCCAAAAGCTGAATACACAGTCTTCTCCAGTGTATATGGGACATTTTCCAAGATAGACCACAGGCTGGGCCACAAAACATACCTCTCAAAATTAAGAGGATAGAAATTGTGTCAACTATATTTTCAGACTGTGATGCACTGAAAATACAAGTTAATCACACACAGAAATGGAGAATCAAATAAAACATCTGGAAATTAAACAGCTTAGTGATGAAAAATTAGTGGACTAGAGAGGAAATCAAGTAAATCAGAAGATTCCTGGAAACAAATGAGAATGAGGACATAAGCTACCCGAACTTGTGGGACACAGCTAAAGCAGTGTTAAGAGGAAAGTTTATAGCCCTGTAAGTATTCAACAGGAAAGAATAAAGAGCCCACATAAATAACTTCACAGCTTAACTAGCATCTTCAAAAATGAACAACAAAAGGAGTCCAAACCAGGCAGGGAGTAGGAAATAATAAAACTCAGAGCAAAAGCCAACAAGCTGGGATCCAAATCCAAAAGATTAATGATACCTAGAGCTGGTTTTCTGACAAAATAAAAATAAACAAGATTGAAATCACTAGTGCGACTCACAAGAAAGAGAATCCTAATAAACTGAATCAGAAACGAAAAGGAGGGCATCACAACAGAAACCACAGAAATTCAAAAGATCACCTGAAAGTAGGTAAAGGACCAAATATGATAACCTCTCAGTATCTGTATTGCAAACCATAATACTCGAAAGGAGCAAGCGAGCAAGAGAGAGAGGGTGGTTGAGGGAGGGAGAGAGATGAAAGTTCATGCCATAGAGAAGAGACAGGCTGGGGAAAGTGGCAGGAGGAAAACTGGAGACAGAGGTGGTGGGAAATGTACCCTGGTGGAGCAAAGGGTGTAGGAACATACTATTACTGAAACCAGATCACGAACAGCTTTATAAATGTGTTGCATAGTAATTCAATAAAAAGAAAGAAAAAGGGGAGGAAGGAAGGAAGGAAGGAAGGAAGGAAGGAAGGAAGGAAGGAAGGACGAGTCAATACATGGCTAAGATTCAAATCTAGAATTAATAAAAAAAAACTCTTATATGTGTAAGTAGGGGTTCCATTCTCTATTCACCTTTTGTTGTGAGGGCTTCCCCCAGGATTCTGGGTGTACCAGAGCCCTATCTGTCGCTATGGGACATGCAAGGCTTATTTTCAGCCACGTGAACCAGTCCTGGCCTTCCTTTTCTCTTCTACACTGACACAGCCACCATCTTCCTGCCATGCCATCACCATTCCTGTCCATGCATCTTGGGACATAAATCCACTACAACCAACTTCCTCACGTCTTAACTCACCCAATCATGACCTTTATTCCATAACTTCCTGCTATGTTTGAGTTACAACCAGTGACTGGTCTAAGTGGTGCAAGACTAACTCAGTGAATTACTCAACCGAGCATACCTTGCTGTCAATACCTAAGTATGCCAATAACCTAACAGCAGAGCATCACACCAATTACCCAAGGATGCTGATGAAGGAGACACAGAGATCAGGGCATTAACCCTCTGGCTCCTGCGTTGCTGGTGAGCTGGGCTGTCTTCAAGTGCACAGTGCTTCCACACCAAGCCTGGGGGATCCCTCCCTTTGTATTCTGGAGAACTTTACCCTCCTCTTGCCCCTCCAGGATGGGAAATAGCTCCAAGCTGTGCCACGTACTGTTTGCAGGAATGACACCACCCAGCAGTGTTAGGGAGACTGTGAGCAAGTCTGAGTTCATTTTGGGGGCCTAAGAATGAATTGTGACCACTTGGGGTCACACCTCATGATGCTGGGGGAAAGGGGGCTCTAGAGTTATACCCACTGGCACTCAGACTTCTATGTTACAATGGGAATGGTTCTGGGGTCCTGTGTAGAGTAACTATATGCTCCTGATTGATCCCTTTACTGTCTCCCCACTCTTGTGCCAAGGTTTTTGCCAGACCCTGATTAGATTCTCCCCTCCAAACCTTGCAAGCAAAGTCTCTTCAATTTGGGGGAGAGGATTCCTACTCAGAGCTGCTATCTGTATGATTTACAACTCTCGGCCCAGAAGATCATGTGCAAAAGAAGTTTCGAGTTTTTTTTTTATTGCTGGCAGTCAAGACATGTATTTCACAGTGTGTGGTCTGCGGGAGGGACTGCACATTAAAGCACTTAGTATGCAATTGGCAGGCCTCCAAATTGGTGGCTAGAATATTGTCCCTGCAATAAACTGCAGTACATCTGGGATGTGGAAGGCAGTTACCTTCGGGAAGATGAAGATTAGAATTCACTAATTTTTGGAGAAAATCATTACAGGACCATTTGGCACCATTCCATTGACAGGGTCGGGCATCAAAAGCACAGATGGGAGAAAATCACAAGAGTAAATTCTGGTATAAAGATAAACACTCAAGTGCACGCTTCACACAGAAGCTCGACTTCACCTTTCTGGGCTCTGCTGGGGAGACTGAGAAAATACACAATAGCCCAGCCCAAATCCTTCCGTGCAGTCCCCTGGCAAGGTTACCATGCAGTACTCTCCTGAGAACGCATGTTTCTTTCTAGTTTCTAAGCAAACTCTCTAGTTTAAGTTGAGAAAGTCTAATGGTCTTTGTTTGCCAGAGGGAGTCACAATATGCAGGGCACTCTATAAAACATCTTGACAAGCAGAGGAAGGACTAGCTTTATGATTGAGTGGAAAATGCTGAAGGCCTTAACATTCCTTGGACATTCACATGCTCATGGTTTATTTCACTGCAGTGCAGCTAAACATCTTTATGTTTTCAACTCGGTCTTTCATTGAAGTTACACTAAGGTTGCTTGGTTTTATTATCTCCAACGACTGGAATAATCTCCATATGTATTCCATCAGCTAAATTATTAATGTTAGGAAGAAGTTCCAGGGGTTCTATAGACATAAAAGACAAATGATTCCTGTCTTTATTAACATATCTTTCTCCAATGTCAACATTCTCCAACTGCAATTTAAGTAGCCCCTTTCAAGGCAGACCTCATAACCAATGATGCTCAGAGTTAGGGGCAAGGCTAGAGAGATTGTTCTAGGGGTTTGAGAACATGACTGGGATACAGGAGAATCTGAGTTCAATTCCTGCCACTGCAAATCTCTCCCTCCCAGCACTTCTCAGTCAACCTTAGACCTGACTACGAGGCCTGACCAGTAACCACACAAGTAAGTCTCTGGTCTGCACAACCAGTCTGTGGTTCACTGAGAGTAGCCTCATACTCCCTGGGCAGTGCTTGAGAACTCCTTCTCTTCCCAAAGTAAGGAGACTATCCTACTTAAAATCCATTTACAGACCGTGTGACCTTGGATGTGTTACTTAACCGACCTGTGCTTTAGCTTCCAATCTGACACATGGGATAATGATATCCTTTGCTTGCCCTGATTTTGGGATAAAACGAGTAGTATGTTCTAGGATAATAAATGTGCCCTGCTGGAGAGCTCGCTCACAGAGCTAGAGTTTATGCTTTGCATGCAAGAGGCTCAAGTTCAGTCCCTGGCCCCTTATTTGTCCCCTAATTACAGTAGGAGTAATGTCTGAGCAGCAATCTTGAAGTAACTCAGAGCCAGACTGAGTGTGACCCAAGACAAGCAATGAATAATAGCTTGAAATTAAAAAAAATTTAAACTCAGAGTGTCAGCCACAGCCCAGTCCCATCGCACATCCTTCCAGATGTTTTCAGAAGAATTTCAGTTCCTGAAATAGATGACAAGCAAAATAGATGACAAGCTAAGTGAGGCTGTTCATGGCTGTTGGAAGACCTTTGACTGAAACAGTAAGTTATTAGAAAAATACTGCCTTGCAGGAATGCAGAAAGTTTCCGTATAACAAAAATCTTGTTCAGCATTAGAATGTTAAACTTTTCCATTCCACAAAACTATTTCTAAAATGCTTGTAACATTTCCCTGCCTTCAGACACGTCATCTTCTGCCAACTCTACCGGCACAATGACTCGATGTGTTCTGCAAACCTTCATACTGCACGAAGACCTCCCAAGCCTGGAACATCTGAAGTGCATCAAAGATCACTCTGCTTCTGAATGCTCTTTGTTCTTCACTCTGTCCCAGCTCCATTCCTGTCCAACTGTCCATCCCTACCACCAGTGTCTGCTTACAGCAAATACTCCTCCTATATCAAGTGAAGTGACAACTGGACATGCAAGAAGATATAACGTTAAATGAACTAAGGCAGAAGAACACAGGATAATAGCACTTAAAAGTGGTATTTAAAGTAAATGGATGAGGAAATGCAATGTTTAAAAGGGGTGGGGGGCCGCCTAACTCACCCTTGGCCCCAGAGTATAGGGAGGAAAAGGAAAGAAATTGATTGGAGAAATGAGGGGTGATGCGGGAGAAGAGACAGAGGAGAAGCAAGGAGTGGGGCTGGGGGCAAGGAGCAAGAGGATTCAGGTACATTACTGCTGTTGAAGAATGATAAATATCCAAATGTTAGGAAGAAGTTCCAGGGGTTCTATAGACATAAAAGACAAATGATTCCTGTCTTTATTAACATATCTTTCTTCAATGTCAACATTCTCCAACTGCAATTTAAGTAGCCCCTTTCAAAGCAGACCTCATAACCAATGATGCTCAGAGTTAGGGGCAAGGCTAGAGAGATTGTTCTAGGGGTTTGAGAACATGACTGGGATACAGGAGAATCTGAGTTCAATTCCTGCCACTGCAAATCTCTCCCTCCCAGCACTTCTCAGTCAAAATAATAATAATAATAAACAATACTGAAATCATGAAACCCAATCTTTAACAACCAAACTTAAAAATGAACCTGTCAAGCTAGCCAACTGGGGTGGGGCATGGGGTGTAAGGAGAGAGAACCTGGGAACACTGGTGGAGGGAAGTTGGTGGTGCGAGGAGTGGGGGGTGTGGCGGGGGCTGGTGCTGGGACATTGTATGTCCAAAACCCAATGATGAATAGCTTTGTAAATCACTGTGCTTTAACAAAGCAATATGCAAACAGTATTATAAAATAAGTACTGTCACTGTTACCGTCCTTCTGTTTTTCATCGATTTGCTCGAGCGGGCCCAGTAACGTTTCCATTGTGAGACTTGTTGTTACTGTGTTTGGCATATCGGATACGTCATGGGGAGCTTGCCAGGCTTTGCTGTGTGGGCGACATACTCTCAGTAGCTTGCCGGGCTCTCTGAGAGGGGTGGAAGAATTGATCACGCTCAACTGGGCCAGCCTCACGCAAGGTGAACGCCCTACCGCTGTGCTATCGCTCCAGCCCTAAAATAAGTAAAAATTTTAAAAAGGAATTGTTTCAAATAAAATTCGATATAGAACTTTCAAAGATGTATCCTATAAAGAAAGCGCATGACATTCACCATATCTACCTTAAGAGCTATGAAAAACCCACCATTAATATTCACTAGGAATTAGTTTTGCAACATGATGGGGAAATGTACAGATTCTATTTACTCTTCACAAAGTCCCCTTTCACAGATGGTGAGTACAGTATTTTATGAACTTCACAAATAACCGAGAAGCACATAGTTATCAAATAGAAGTATGAAGATCTGAACCAAATATGATTCTGGAATCTGTATAGTGTCAGCTACAGCAGCCCCACCTCTCTCTTCCTACCATCATGGAATAGGAAAATTTGGGAAACCTAAATACCTGTAACATCTTCACATTCCTCTAGCACAGGAAGCTCAAGTCCTTTAGGAAGTCACCTGCTACTAGGGAAGTTGCTTTCTTGGTGCTTTCATGTCACCAAACTAAGTTGCAAGCGAAAGTGATGCTTGTGATAAGCACAGAACACCTGTAGGTTAGAGGTTGCACAAAACAAGGCCTCTGAGGATTGAGGGAGCCACTGCTGATTCATCACTAACCTAGTTGGTGCCTTCAGAGTTTTCTAGCAAATGCCTCTGGAGATGGGAAATAGCCTTTTTCCAGGAGCCGGCCTCTGTTATTGTTGTGAGGTTATTATAGTTCATTTAGCCGGCTCTCGATTTCAATCGCCCAGCAGGTGTCTGATGACAAGGGAATACCAACTTAGTAAACTTAGTAGAAGCGATCCGGTGACATCTTTCAAATGCAGATTTCAACATTTCACTTTCTGACTGTGCATTTCTTTTAAACTCTGGTGGCCTTGAGCATTTGTTCCTTCCCCACCTCTTTTAATCACAGGTTAGGGAGAAGGTTT
Organism: Sorex palustris; assembly: GCA_028565675.1. Taxonomy (NCBI): domain Eukaryota; kingdom Metazoa; phylum Chordata; class Mammalia; order Eulipotyphla; family Soricidae; genus Sorex; species Sorex palustris. The sequence continues at coordinate 5,434 of JAOXYA010005802.1, read as the reverse complement.
GGTTTCCTTCCACATTTTTAATTGTTTAAATTGTGGTGCTGTTTCTCAGCTCCCTGAGAGAAAGGAATTTTTACATCTGTTTATAAAACAATGACACTAGGTTTTTATTTTGATTTCTTTCTTTCAAATCAAGCCTTGCAGGAGGCCCAGGATTGTCACTTAAAGTCCTCGAACTGTAATTCAATTAGGCTTTTCAATCAGGATGAAAAAAAAATCTCATTAGGAAAACTAACTGAACACAAAACAAGTTTCTAGAATGAAAGATCAAAAAATAAAATAAAAGTTATTAACATTTCTATTAAATATTGTATTTTATTAAATTTTAATATTTTGTTAAAAGGTTATTAATATTATAAATAGGCTGGGGGCATGGCTGCAGGTAGAGGCCTGCATTAGATCCTGAGCATGGAGAAGATAGAGCTTAGTACAGAGCTGGGAGTAGCCCCTGAGCACTGCCAGAAGATGATAATGATAACGAAAATAGCAACAACACTAAACTCTGACTGAAATGTCTTCATTTTTAACATTTTTAACCTGCACTATTGGGTAGGTACATGGTACTGTATTCTGACAAGTCCTAAGCTTCTACAAGCAGGAATGACATTGATTTTGATGTGATCTTTTTGCCCTGTGCTAAACACAACTCCGTGTGTGTGTGTGTGTGTGTGTGTGTGTGTGTGTGTGTGTGTGTATTCTCAGTTCTTCTGTAAGTATCCTTGGACACCAGATTTGCAAAACTCTGGCTACCAGGTTGTGGTGAACCAGTCCTGAACTGGCTGAACTGACTAGTGGCTAAAAGGAAAAGATGACACCGGAAAGCATCCCTGCTCTACAGTTAGCAGAGCTCTGGGTTGAGGATGCAGTGAGAAGGGGCTATGAATTCTGGCCTGAGGATGCAGTGAGAAGGGGCTGTGGAATAGTACTGGAGGGCCACGGAGACACTGATGGGCGGGGTATGGTAGCACTGCAAGTACAAAATAACAAAGGGAACTGTCATTAACCATGCTAATGCAATACAAACAGCTGATTTGGGGCAGGGGGATGGCAAAAAAGAAAAGGTAAAAACACTAAGTCAAGGCTCAAGCAGACCTTGGGGTGTTCTCTGAATATAGGTGGGCAGATTCCCCTACCCCTGCAACCCCCCACCCCCCCATGATGGGAAAACCCAGCAGCCCCCAGCTACACCCTCCATCCTGCTGGCAGAGAAAGAAGAAATGGCTTAGCTTCACAACTAATCTAGAGAATAACATGGTGCCTCCAAATCTTCCCAACTAGACCTGTCTGGGCTGACAACTCAGGGGTCCTCTCAGAATGGGATTGGGCAGATCCTCCTTTCTGCCCGGAGGCAGAGCAGCCGGAAGCCACACCTGACACCCCCTGACGTGGAAGTAGCCCAGCTCCACAACTGAACCGTCTCCAAGTGCCAAGTCACCAAATCCTTCCAGATTTATAGCTCCTGCACTGAGGCGGCCGTGAGACATCTCCAAATTTCCTAATACTATCAGCCCAGTAGGATGACAGCAAATCTGATGGGAAATTTGTGAAGAAGACCTTCAGGCTCAATGAGCAAAAACAACACAGAAGGCTCAACTAGCAGCAATCAGCCCAGTACATGACAATGACTTTATTGAGAGCAACTTTATTGAGATGCAACAATGATCACAAATTGACTTTTATTGATCTAAGTTTTGATAATTCCACTTGCCTTTGCAAACAATATGAAGTAAATTTGTGTGTGTCTGCAAGGGGGCAGGCTGGAGTGATGGGTGGGAAACTGGGGGCATTGGTGGAGGGAAAGTCACACTGGTGTTAGGGTTGTGTTGGAGCATTGCATGTTTGAAATAACTGTATCCTGAACAACTTGGTAAATTACAGTATTATGCTAATAAAATAAAATTGGGGGAAAAAATAAAACATGATACAACCAGACCATAGGGGTGGCTTTCCTTTGCTCTTTGATGGGTATTTGGAATTAAATGAGAGGCATCAAAATGACAGAATGCTCACTGCCTCCAAGAAGTTCCAGAACACACCTGACCTGGAGGGAAGGAAGTCCTTTGTGCTCTGAGGGACTCTCTGTCCTGCAGGAGGGCAGCCTCACTCAGCAAACCTTTCCATGCCCTTTGGGGCATCCTGTGACTTATCTCCCTTCTCCTTCTGCTTCTGACACTTCTGGGAGGAGCATTTCAATAACACCATTTAAAGGTGAATGGCATTTTTCAGAATCTGGAACAACAGACCTAAAATTAAATAGGCTCTTGTCTTTCAACATTAGGGATGGAGATTCTGAACATCTGCAGGGGCCCCTAATTGCTTGCTATTTTAATGCCTGGGCACTGGCAAATGAGTCGATTTATTTGAAAGAAGTAGGGCAGGCATCAAGAGCCATCAAAGATCGGTCAGGGCTTAAGAGAGGCTGTCACTTGGGGTTGGAGGAGTTGGAGCCCCTCAACAGTTCCTTCTTGGCTAACAAATGATGTCTCTCCAGTTTGCAGAAGTCATCCGGGGGTCTCCCTTCCAGGATTTCCCCTCTTCATATTTATGAGGCTGACAAAGATACACTGCTGAGTGTGCAGAGGACTTGAGGTCACGCTGCAGATTTTTCTAAGTACAAAGAGCTAAGTACACAGAACGGGGACCTGTTTCACAGGAGAGAGACTTTTCAGTGATGGTGGAGGAATTTCAGGCAATTGAGAAACTAATTTTAGGGGGTCCCTTCCTTTTTTTTTTTTTTTTGCTTTTTGGATCACACCCAGCAATGCACAGGGGTTACTCCTGGCTCTGCACTCAGGAATTACTACTGGCAGTGTTCCAGGGACCATGTGGGATGCTGGGAATCGAATCTATGCTGGCCATATGCAAGGCAAATGCTCCATCCGCTGTGCTATGGCTCTAGTCTATGTGGGTTAAATACAAATAAATAAAAATATCACAAGATAAGACCTGATTTGGCCATATGAGTGCTCCTGAGCAATTACATAAGAAGCAACTGGCAAAAGTGGAATTTCAAGTGCTGCTTCTGGGTAAGGATCATGAAACTTGGAATCATAAATCCTAAAACATGAACCAGGAAACCTCAGAAACTGTTGTGGCTATGTTGTGCATATGGGTTCATGGCTTTCATAACTCTCAAAGAAACTGTGCTTCAACCAACAGGAAATTCAACCATCTTTCTTTCCTTCTTTATTTTGGAAGGTATTTTTTTATTTTGAAGACCTAACATTTTTAGCTAGAAAAGTGACACCCATCTGCAAGATTAGCAACATGCTCAATGTGAGTTCTGCATATACACATTTTAAGTCTTAAGGCTAAGATATGATTATTCTTAGTATAATTACTTATTGGAAAAGAAATGATAATCATGTGTGTGAATGAATGCACTAGGAACAAAACCCAGGGTCTCCTATGTGCAAGCATGTGGTCTGCCCCTGAGCTGCATCCCCAGGCCAGTATTAGCAAATTAAACTCCCATTTCATTTTAGCTTATCTTTTCTGCATTACCCTGTCTTCTGTCATAGTATTTCCTGGAATTACTACCTCTGCAAAATGTATTTTTGAAAGAGGCAGGAGTGAGGATGTAACAGAGACAAAATAATTTCACCTTGCATTCGTATCTTTCAATGTCTTCACAATGAAATCTACATCTTCTTTGTAATCTAGGAAGCTGACACTCTTTCCTGTGCCAATTAACCTCAATCCCAAAGCCAACCTCTGTGTTGGTCACTTTATAGCAGCACTGTCTACTCTAACACAAATCATTCTCTTTCTTCTTATAATATTTCCAAACAAAAAAACTATTAACAAACTCATCATGCCAAACACGTATCAGGAACTATTAGGAAGCAGGAGGATTTTATTTCCGTGGTTAATTTTGCTCCTACATTCTCTTTGGCTGACTAAAAGCAAGATGAAGTACAACAACCCATTAAGATATTCTGTCCACATCAATTATTCAGGAGGAAGAAAGTAGAGAGATGGAAGATGAAACAGGACCAATTCTTAGCTCATTGGTTATAAGGCTGGCTAAGCTCTTTGTACAATGACATCATCGCCGAACAAAAATGAGAAGACAATATAAGCACTAAGGATTGATGAAAGCCTTTAATCTATTGTTTTAGGCTCAAGAAATTGTATATTAGAGCTATGAATATTAAGGAAAATTAAGTGATTCAGAGACTTTTCTCTATGCCAATGCTCAGGTCCTTTGCTTCAGTATTACACTTGTAATTTTACCAAAACTCTGTTCAGGTACCATACATATTTACCAATTCACAATATTTACTTATATATTAGAATTCTGAGAATTCATCTTTCTGATATTCATGATATTTGAGTCAATGTGACTCCAAATCACATTTTTTAAAAAATCTAAATATTTTTTATAATTATTGACACCTATGTACATGTAACATCATATTTGTTCTTAAATGTTTTAAAGCAAATAAATACTAGGTTAACAAGCTCTCTATAAACTTAGATCAAGATCACCTGGTTGGTTTTTATTTCTTCATAATTTGCAGGTGCTTCAATGGTACCATGTAATTTCTTAGTATAGGTTCTGATAGGATTATATAGTTTAAATGTCTGTTAGACTATCTAGCTTATATATGTCTTCATCTCTGTTTTAGAAATGTCTGTATATTGGATACACAGAACACTGCACTTAATCATTAACAACAGAAAATGCTCTATGATCTGCTCCTACACCTTTAGAGAAAAAAGCTTGCTGGTTACTGGAAACAGTGTTCACTTCCCTGAGCCAGACTTCAGGTACTTCATTGCAAATCTGAAAAGTGTCCCGTCACAAAGTTCTGATAAGGCCATAAAGGGTGGTGCACTCACCTGGCTTTATAAGGCCTGACTTTGAGTCCTTCTTATGTCGAGTTGATGGAATACTTCCCTCACCAGCCATTGCAATGGTGCATTTCTTTCTGATGAAATCTTCATCATTTTCAGCGCAAAATCCAACAGCGATGCTTCCAGTATCAGGGGGCGTCTTCACAGGAGACACTGACTGGCTACTTGGACAGCCTGTGTCATCTGGAAGACAGAAAGCATGACACGTTGAAGAAGATGCACATGAGTTGGCTCTCAGTGGTAAACAGTTTGACAATCGGTGTCAATCCACCCAAGAGCTTCACATTTCACACTGAGTGATGTACGAAAATCATTTCTCAATGAAATGATATAATTCCAAGTTGCGTGCATGTGCTTTCACACATGATCCTGCTTATTCCTCAAATTAACCCTGGAGCATACCCTCCTTTCATTTCCTGTTGCTTTTTTCCAAACATTTCCCATTGCTTTAGCTTACAGAAAGTATCAGCTGTGGAAAGAACCCATTTTAATGTAAAACCTTACAAAAAATTTGTATTAGAAAATTCTTGCAATGTTCAAGTTATCAAAGGCCATGCTCTAGGAATGAAGATTTTTT
>JAOXYA010005795.1:0-14329 GCA_028565675.1 Sorex palustris | reverse complement strand
AGGGAACTTGCCACCAAGAGTGATTCCTGAGCCCAGAGCCGGCAGTAAGCCCTGAATACCACCAGATGTGGCCCAAAAACCAAAATAAATAAATAAAGAAATAACTTTAAAATAAATGTAACTTGTTTATAGGCATGGACCCTTCATTTTCATTTGTAGGTAACATACACATGAATACAGCTCAGTGAATTTGAGGAACTAAGTCTACAGCCTAATAACGGTTGCAATTTTTTGTTCAAATTTCCAGTTGGTATAGCATTATGTCTCAAAAACTGTTTCACATAAAGTTCTTTGTTTGCAATACTTATATATACAATGTGATGCAAATTCTTGGAAAGGCAGAGATTGCATGGGGTCAAGATGTCTGGCTTCCTGGCTTCAAGAATCTCACTTACCTTCATTAAGATGCTGATGGCGCAGGCCATGCCAACAGCACCAACCCCCACAACCGTGATCTTATTCTCGGGGGCATGGTCTGCCTTAAAAAGGTTCTGAATCAGCTGATCCTTGAGAGATGCCATCCTGGACGAAGAACTAAAAGGAACCTAATGGAGGGGAAATGTACACTGTCACTATATCTTCTTTAAATTAGCGCCTATTAACCAAAAATGCTTTTGAAAAAGCTTATTTTACTTCCTTTGGGGGATGATCTGCCACTTAAAACACACATACACACACACGCACACACACACACACACACACAAAGAATAACTCAAAACACTGAGTGGGGGGAGTCTGAGAGAAGGACCTCACCTTGGCATGGAAAAATAATAATGATGTTTCAGAGTAAATACAGCCTCCAGAGGACTCATGTGTCGTGGAAGCGTGGGTGTAATTAAAGATTTCAGATGGTTCACTCATCCTGGAGCGATTAACCCCAAACGGGGAGGGCCTTTTTCAGACAAGACTGCTGTAGCGCCAGACCCAGCTCTACTTCAGACAAGCCTTCTTTGAAGGACCCAAGTGTCATTAACCGCCTCAAAGCAGGACCCAGAAGGAATAGTACTTGCTCTGCTGTCTGCTCATGCGCGATCCCTGCCCCGCCCATTTCCAGGGAGGGCGGGGAATCAGACAAATTACTCCAATCACGGAAGCCCCTGGGCCTTAGCCCCGCCTAGACCCGGAAGACTCGGGCCCGAGTCCTCCTCGCCCTCCCTCCCCCGCTACCAGGCCAGAAAATTTCCGCGCCTGCGCATTTCTGAACTCCGGGTAGGGACCGGAGCCAAGCTAGTAGGTGGGCGCCTGGGCACCCCGCCTGTGCGTCGAGACAGTTATCAACTCGCTCGCTCTCTGTAGGGCAAAGGGGATGAGCTTGGAGCTGAGACTTTAGACCCAGCTGGTGTCCCGAAGCAGGCGCTCCCAGCGTGCTGCCCAGCTGCCAGCCCGCCTGACCTGGCCAGCGGCCAGGGTTGGGCCCAGCAGAGGTACCGGGAAGCAGGAACCGGAGGTTATTAACCTGCTGAGAAGGAGGCGCCTAGCGCAGCCTCTGCCCAAGATGCTTCTTGCAAAGGTGTGAGTGGCTTCTTGTCACTACAGGAAGTGCAAAACTAGGTGTGGGAGCCCAAGGCCTGCTCCTTCCCTGCCTCCAAAGTGAACAGCTATATGATGGAACCCCTAAATTTCCAGAGGTGGGTGCAGAGGGAGAGAGGGTTTCCAAATCCATCGTGAACTGCATCCATTGGGAGAGACGCACACTGCATCCTGAAAAGACTCCCCTCCCCCCCCAGTCTTGACACGGCTGCAATGGGCAAAAATATCCTACAGGCCTTCTAGGCAGGCGGCCCAGAGTTCCCAGGCCTCTCCTTACAGATCACTGCTATTTCGGGACAGCCTTTTAAGGTTTCTGCAGCCTGGCATGGAAGGGACGCAAAGCCTTCCTGGCTTCACAAGAACCCCTAAGCTCTGGGCTCCCTTCTCAGTGGGGATGCGGGGGGAGGGGAGGGTAGAAGCCCCACCTAAGGAGGGTCGACTTCCCAAAGTCCGTCCACCCACTCCCAGGAGCCGCATCTCCCAGATTTAGATTCCTCTCCTCCCCCAACGCCCAAAGAGATGGCACCAAGTGGTTCTATTCCCGGTAGCCCCCACCTGAGGTGCCAGAAGGCTGCATGCACCCCCTTCGGGTTCATCTTTGCAGGTTCCGTGCCCAAGTGTACCGCCCTAAGCAATCCGAGGGTCTTAAAACATGCAATTTGTTTTGCGCCCCATCTCATCTGTGGGCAGTGGCACGTCCTCCTGAGGCGCGTCCTCCTGAGGCTTTCCTGCCACCAGGAATCCGCCCCATTATTCTAGGAGGAATGCTAATACTCCCCTTGGGCTCTCGACCTCCTGCTTGGCTGCTTGGCCGCTGGGCGATTACAAGCCCAGAGGCAATCCATCACCCCCACCCCCGCACCCCCAGACCTGCCACCACCTCCTCCTCCCCCTCCTCCTCCTGCTCCTGCTCCCCTTCTTTCCACCCACCCGGGATGGGGCTTGCCATCCTGGGGTAAGGCGCGGCCCGGCCCAGCAGGCTGGAAGCCACCAAGCCCGCTGCAGTGCATAAACGGAGAACGGTCACCGCCCAGATCCCCGGACGCGATTGTGCACCCCCGGGACGCAGGGACCCCCCTACCTCAGCTCACCCCCACCTACCCTACCCGCTCTCCCGCCCCCTCGGGCGCAGAGCACGCGTGGCCTTTCCGTACCGGGAATGCACGTCGGGCGCGGCGTGGATCCGAACTTGGCGGCAGCAGCTCCAGAAGTCGGAGAGGGGTGCGGGAGGGGCCTTAAATGCAACCCCGAGGCTGACGTCACGGGGGGAGCCAGGCGGACGTGCGGGAACCCACGTGTGGGACGGGCTGGGGCGGGCTCGGAGCCGGGCGGGGCGCTCGGAGCGCCCCGGCTGCGGCGCGCGCAGCTCGATGACAGGGTGAGCGGGGCGACCCACGTGCGCTGGGAAAGCTTAGGGGCTCCCTCGCCTGTGGCCGGGACCTGAGCCCCGGGTCCAGTGGCCTCTCAGATTCCTCTTTCGCAAAAAAAAAAAAAAAAAAAGTGGGGCTTACTCCAAGGGGAGGCTTGATCGGAATTTTCCCCCAGTATTAGTATTTTTTCCCAGTGCCCAGATTCGGCTTTGGCATGCAACAGGGGACTCCGAGCCGACCAGGAGTGGTCCCTGAGCACAGAACCAGGCGTAGGCTCCAAGCTCCGCTAGGTGGCTCCCCCCACACCCCCACCACGGCAACCCCAAGAAAAATAAATGAAAAGTCCCCAATGCAGAGTCAGAATGTCGTTCTTATTTAAATCGACTGATTTCCAAAACCTGACTCTTCTTTTCCTGTTGCTCAAACTTCCCAGACCGTGAGGCTTAAGCCTCTTCCTCCCAACGGCCCCACATTGCCCGGAACCCCGTGACCAGCCACACCCAGCTAAAAACTAATTTATTAGAGTTCACCTCTGGGGTTTTACTCATGCTGACTCCTTCCATGGCAGGCCTGCCTCCTCCAACCCCCCCCCTTTTTTTTTTATCTGAGAGACAGTTTAGGTCTTGCAAGGACAGATCTGGGTCCCTCTCCAGCGCCACATAAGGCCCCCACTACCCTGCTAGGAGTGATTCCTGTGTGCAGAGTCAGGAGTAAGCCCTGAGCACCCCCGGGGTGCGGCCCACACACAAACAACTAGTCCCGTTGTCTGTGACCTCACCCCTTCTTCGCACACCCACAGAGCTGGTATCACCCATCTCTGCTTGCCACCACAACAGCTTCCAATCCACTTACAAACCGTTGTGTGGGCACTGCCCTCCTACCTTTGAGTGGAGTCTCACAAGGGCATGAGTCAGTCTACATCCTCTTTGCACGTGGGTCACCAACATATCGCCGGGCTCTAAGAAAGATCCATAATCATGGGCTTCTCAGTGTGGAAGGGAGACCTCCAATCTCAGCTGGGGGGAAGTGAGGCATCTCTCTAACAAGCCGGACTTTTCGGCTCTCACCTCAGACACAGTTGGAGGGGCAGCGGGACTGCCATGGCTCTCCCTGGAGAGGGCAGGGCACATTGCAACAGTGTCTGGCTCCTGGGCCCTTGCAACAATGTCCTCTTTCAGACGGGTGGGGGGAGTCTGCCTAGCTAATGTGATCACAGCGAGAAGAGTTGAACAGCAAAGTCAGAGAGATAATCCTCATCAGGAAGCCTGGGGATAATCCCCCCACCTCAAGATAACCTGGGCAGAGAATCTGCATGGGCCTAAGTAAGAATCACCTGGCTGACTTTCCCTCTAATGCAGAACAAATGCCTTTATTCAATGCTAGAAGGAATACAATCACATACTGTTTACAGAGCACTCCTAGGTGCCAGGCAGTGAGGCTGTGCCCACAGTCATATTCACTTTAATTCTTTGGCGTAAACACAATTTCCCTCCATGTTTCAGCTAAGAAAGCAAGCTTGAAAGAGAGACTGGTGACTTTGCCAAGGTCATACTTACAATAAGTGCCGTCAGCTGGTGCTTAACCCAGAGTTGGTTGACTACAACACCTAGGGGTTTTTTTTTTTTCCCCTACCTGCTGTACTATTGTTTTGGCCCCTCATTTTTTTTTTTGTATATATATTTTGTTTCTGAAGAAACCTGGCAAATACAGGACCTTGGCACCAACAGTCCAAACAGAACTCTGTACAAAAGCCAAGCCAGAGTGGGTAGGAGAGATAGTTCAGGGGGTGAGATGCCTGCCCTCCATGCAGCGGACGTAGGTCTGATCCCCAGCACCGCATAGGGTCTCCTGTCCCCTGCTAGGAATAAGCCCTGAGCACAGTTGTGAGGGAGCTAAACAACGCCTCCCCCCCCCCCCCAGAAAAAAACACCCAATAGAGAAATGAACGCCAGGCTAAAAATTGGTGGTGGTGGCCGGGTGTGTGTGTCTGGTGGGGGGTGGGGGGAGGGTTACGCAGGGGGTCAGCAGAAGTGATGGAAGTTGTGGAGAATAGGAGAGACAGGCCAAAAACGGTCACCAAGAAACTGTGGAAAGGGGGTGCCTTGTTGTGTAGTAATGCAAGAAGCATATACACAGCTCCCACCACATCTATGGGAAACCGTCTCTGACACATAGCCCCATGTGCCCTCTGAACTCCACAGACAGCCTGGCTTTCTGGTACCTTGGATTGCAAAGCCGGTGGGTGGCTTTCCTGGAGGTGCAGGGCCCAAGATGCAGGTGGCTTCGTGGGCGTCTGTCGCTGACAGGCCGGGTCTGCTGTGGACGTGTCAAGCAGCTCTTCTCGCAGGCCAGAGCGCAGGCGCCTGCCCCCTGCACGCAGCTTCCTGCCATCCCATAATCCCACTCTCAGAGGAGGATGGGTGCAGAACCCAGAAGGCTCCACCCCAGACTCCTCAAGTTCTCCCCAGCGCCATCGGACTTGCTCCCACACCACCTTCCGGGCCCTGTTCGAGGTGGGGCTCATCCTCAGGCGTTTGGTGCTGCCTCTGTTTCCCTTTTTTGACTTGGATCAACCTGCCCTCCAGAGTTCATGCCTCACACAAGTCACATGACAGAACCCATCTTAGAGACTCTACATTCCCTTCACCAGGGATTGACTGTGTCCCCTACCCTGAATTCATTTGTTGAAATCTAACCTCCAGTGTGACAGTATTGGCGGGGTTGGGGCATTTGGAGGTGACTAAAACATGAGGGTGAAACTTTCATGAATAAAGGGCTAAAGAGATTGTTCAAAGGGCTGAACACATCCTTTGCTTACAGATCTGGCTACGAACCCCAGCACTGCATGGTACCTCAGTACTGCTGAAAGCAGCTCCTAAGCCACAAGCAGAAAGTAGCCCCCAGCACCCCTTCCCCCCAAATCTCTTCTGAATAAAATCAGTGAATAAAATCCTCATGAAAAGGGTCCCTGGGGTGGGGGTGGGGGGAGTTGGAGCGATAGTACAGTGGACAGAGCATTTGCCTTACACAAAGCGAACCCAGGTTTGGTTCCTCAGTGTCCCTGAGCCAATAGGGATGATCCTTGAGTGCAGAGCTAGGAGTAACCAACCCTGAGGACTGCTTAGTGCAGCCCTAACACCCCCCCCAAAAAAAAATGAAAAGAGAAAAAGATTCCCAGAGAGAACCCTTGTACCATCTGCCAAGTGAAGGCACAGGAAGTGATGGCTATCTGGAGCTGACTTTTTTTTTTTAAGCCCACACCTGGTGATACTCAGGGATTACTCCTAGTACTGCCCAGTAAATCATATGGGGTGCTGGTAATCAAACCAGGTCTGCTGCATTCAAGGCAGGTGCAATATCCACTGTACTATCGCTCCAGCCCCTGTCTGGAGTTTAAAGCTGGCTTAGTATCCTGGGCTAACAGCCTAAGTGTTGGCGCCCCAGTCTCCAGAACTGTGAGAAATATAATGTGTTCTTTATGTCACTTAGTATATGGTGACATTTTCTTGTAGCATTCTGAGTGGACTAAGACACCCTCCCAGACATTCGCCTTTTCTTTGTTTGAGGCCACACCGGGCAGTGCTCAGGGTTTACTCCTAACTCTGTGCTCGGGCATCACTCCTCCTGGGGCTCAGAGGACCATAAACCGTGTCGGGGATTGAACTCAGGTCGGCTTTTTGTCAGGCAAGCACCTTACCTGTTGTACTTTCTCTCTGCCCAGTTCTTTTTTCTTCTTCTTTGTTTCTTTGTAGGGAAGCTTACATGCCCAGCAGTGCTTGGGGCACCACAAGGTTCTGGGGATTGAATCTGGGGTTCCCAGATGAGTGCATATTCTCCAGCCCTATGAGCGATGGCTCCACCCCCTCTAGACTCTTTCTACTAGAACAAGGACATAAAGACCTAGATCCTTTCTCTTCATCCTTTCCGGGCTATAAGTCAGGCCACACATTTCCTCTATTGATCAATTTCAAGGCAAAGACTATCAGCAAAATGTAAGGTGTGTCCAAACAGGCCACCCGAAATCAAGAGCATCACGGGAAGTGCCGGGGCCTCTTGAACCAGACAATCTGCAATGTGCATTTCCCAGAGAAGAGAGTGTTCCTTATCTGATCTGGCCCAGTGGCTGCGGGAACCTTTTCCTTTTCCTCTGGCATGCTGGCAAGGGGCTTACGGAGAGTTCTGGCTCAGCACAGGTGAATAAACTGGCCTGAGGGAGGAGACACAGAAGTTGGCCCTGGCTGACCCAACCTCTGGCAGATAGGAGGCCAATTTCATTTCCACGGTGGCTTCAGAAACCTTGTGGGTAAACTGATGTGGATACTTCTCTCTCTTCCAGCTTCCTGAGTTCCTGGGGCAAATCTCCCCACACCTCTTCATTTTTCAGCTGCTCACAACTCAGGCAGCGCCCGTCGGCAACAGGAAGTTTCCCAGGCCTGCTGCTCTCTTGTGACCCATATCAACTCTGAAGCGAGACACCAAACTTCAGAATTCCCCGTGGCATTGGTGAGTGCTACTGATTTTGTTCATACAAACAGTCTCATGGGAAACTAAAAGCAAATTATTTTTGTTGTTGTTGTTGTTGTTGTTGTTGTTTCTGTTTGGGGGCTATACTCAGCAGTGCTCAGGGTTTACTCCTGGCTCTGCGCTCAGGGACAACTGGTGGGGCTTGGGAGATCATCTGGGATGCCAGGGATCAAACCGGGTCAGCCAGGTGCAAGTCCTACATGCCAGTGCCAAACCCGCTGCTGGTCACAAGGCACCTTATAGAGATTTGTTTCTATGGTCCCCAGGATTCTGTTTAAACTGTTGCAGCTGGCTACTCATCTAGCTACAAAAAAAGCAGAAAGTGCTCTGGATGAGTCAAAGGTTGCTCCTGGCAATGCTATGCGCAACATGGAGTGCTGGGGATATAATCAGGATTGGCCACATGCAAGGCAAGTGCCTTAATTCCTGTACTCTCTAGCCCCTCTTTCTTTCCTTTAAACCAAAGTATTTATTGCAAAAAAAAAAAAAATTCATGAAAAAGCCTTAAGATAAGGTTGCAAAAATCGCCCTTGTTGGTTTAGGTGTTTCTTTCCCAGAATTCATGCCTGAATCTGCAGCAGGCAACTTTTGTTTGTTTTTGAGCCACTCCCAGAGTTACTCAGAGGAAACTCCTGGCTCTGAACTCAAAAATTACTCCGGGAGGTGCTCACGGGACCACAAGGGATGCCTGGAATTGAATCCAGGTTGGCTGCATGCAAGGTTAAGTGCCCCACCTGCTGTACTATCATTCCGCCTCAATGATTTTTATTTTCTTTTTAAGTTTTTGAGCCACGACTGGCAGTGCTCACTCAGGGCTTACTCCTGGCTCTGTGCCCAGGGCTCACTTCAGGCAGTGCTCAGGGAGCCATATGCGGTGCTGAGGATTGCACCAGGGATGGCCGTATGCAAGGTAAGTGCCTTAACCCCTGTGCTAGCTCTCTGGTCCAGAGATTCATTTGTTATATGTCTTGCTCTACAGTCCTGGTGCTATTACATCTTTTTTTTACATCTTTTAGCCATTGACTCTGGCTCAACCTTCTTTTCCACTTGGTAGGGCGGCCTCATTTGTCTCAGGCCAGCTTCTGCTGAAGGTGGTAAGCCTGAGTGCCATACCTCCTTTTCCTAGTGTGCCAAAGGGCAGGCATTCTGCTCCACTCAGAAGCCAGGGGTTCCACTAAGAAGACCAAAGGAGCAAGCAAGGAGATTGCTAGACCCCTGAGCACTATAGGGTGTAACCCTGGTGGCCTGAGCACCAGATCCAAGTAGAAAAAATTATGAGAAGCTGGAACGATAGTACAGTAGGTAGGGCTCTGACCCTGCACACAACTGATCTGGGTTAAGTCCCCAGCACCCCATATGGTCCCCCAAACCTGCCCTGAGTGATCTCTGAGTGTAGAGCCAGAAGAAAGTCCTGAGCACAGCCCGGTATGTCCCCCACCCACCGCCCCCTGGGCTGCAGTGGGGTAGGAGGGGACTGGGAGAACCCTCCCCCCACCTCAGTGAAATAAAACTCATTGAGCCCTTTATTTGTGTGTGACCCTCGTATTCATTCATTTCTCTTTATCTTTTTCTATGTGGGTGTCTAAGCAAACTCCCTGGTGAGGCTTAGTCCAGGGGTTTAGGTCTGGCCCAGCCCTGTTGGGGCCTAGCAGGGTCACTGACTGAAGAGGGAGCATGCAGTGACAGGGGTCAGATTCAATGCTTTGCTGATGTGTTCCATCCCTCCAAGTGCTCTCTCTCTCTCTCTCTCTCCCACTCCCCCCACCCCAGATTCATTCTTCATATTCATTCCTTTGTGATAATTCCACCTCAACCAAAAGAGAAAAGCAGAACCAGAATTTGGTGGGGAGAGGGGGTGTTTTTTGTTTTTGGACGGTTGAGGGTTATTCCTGCCTCTGCGCTCAAGAATCACTCCTCCAGGCTTGCAGGGAATGGAATCTGGGTCTGCAGCATGTAAGACAAACACCCTACCCACTGTACTATCTCTCTGTCCCTGAGAACCAGATTTTAATCTTTGCTTTATAGGCAAGACGACCAAGTCAGGCAACATTACTGCCTCAGGCCACACAGCTGGGTAACAGCCTGGTGGATTTCAAACTCCTGTGGCCCAAACTCCAAAATTAAAAAATTGTATTCTTTTTGCTCCCCCACCCCAAATACATACACATACACACACATATGCACATACACACACACTTACACACACATGCACATACACACACACATACACACACATACACACACTCACACATACACCATGATCCCTTGGTTTTGCTGGAGTGCTTTATAGCTTGGAACCCTGTAAAACCTTTGTTACCTAGAGAGCAAAGGGCAAAGCTGATAGCTACCCCTAGCTCCTTCCTCCTGGATTGCAGGAGGCTCCATTGCCACAAGGCTACTCCAAGGCCCTATCTAATCTGCCTCCCTTTCCCTGGAACCTCACACAGCCCTGAGTGTGTGGGGCCAAGCACTGCCCTTTGGACAAACACATTTGCAGTGTCAGGTCCTCTAAAGAGACATTTCAACTTAGCTCATCCTCCAGATTTAGCGACAGGAATGGGAGGCCCTTAGCTTTCATTTTCCTACCAAATCAGAGGTAGGAAACCTACCAAATCATTTTCCTACCAGCTCCTCCCACCTGCCAGGCTTTGCTTTCCCGGTGGGGCCCTTCAGTAACTGGCTGACCACAGGGCAAACACTGGCATGGTAGGGAAATGAACTCCAGGAAGTGAAGAGTTTTAGGCTCCTTGGGCCAGAGTCCAAGTACAGCAGGTAGAACATTCAGTTTATTCAGAATGAAAACACCTAAGAAACCTTCCCCTTCTTCCCAAAGCTCTCTTTGGGATAGTTCAGTTCTTTGAAAAAATAGCATCTCAGGCCTGGAGCGATAGCACAGCGGGTAGGGCGTTTGCCTTGCACATGACCACCCTTTCCATTCTCAGCATCCTATATGATCCCCCAAGCATACTTACTCCTGGCAAGGAGTAATTCTTGAGTGCATCAAGCACGTCCAGGAGTAATTCTTGAGTGCATGAGCCAGGAGTAACCCCTATGCATTGCCAGGTGTGACTCAAAAAGCAAAAAAAAAAAAGAAAAGAAAAGAAAAAATAGCATCTCATGGACCAGAGCAACAGTATAGTGGGTAGGGTTCTTGCCTTGAATGTGGCATACCCAGTTCAATTCCTGGGATCCCATATGGTCCCCTGAAACCTACCAGGAGCATCCCTGAGCACAGAATCAGGAATAAGCCTTGAGCGCTGCTTGATGTATAGCCCAACCAACATACAAAGACTCTTAGTAAAAAGCAGCATCTTAGGCTGGAGAGATAGTACAGCGGGTAAGGTACAGTGCTTTCCTTGCACATGGGTAACCTGAGTTCACTTCCCAGCAGAGCATAACCTCCCCTAAAGCCCACAAGGAGTGACTCCAGAGCACCAATGGGTGTGGCTCCAACCCCACCAAAACAAAAGCAATGTCCAAGCTTGTGCCTGTGGTGAGTTGCTTTATTTTGCTGACATTCCTATGTATACAGGAGTTCTTCATATTTTTAATACATTTCTCCTTTTATTAATGTGTCTAATGCTTCTTCAATTTCTATTATCAGGGGTGGGAGGGATTTGGGCTACACCCAATGGTACTCAGGGCTTATTCCTGGCTCTGTGCTCAGGGATCACTCCTGGCAGGGTTCAGGGGACCTTATGGGATGCAGAGATGGAACAGGGCAAACCATGTGCAAGGAAAGTGCCTTAATCCCTGTGCTAATTTTTCCAGCCCCCCCCCCTCCAATTTTTAAAATCGTCTTCTCAAAAGCCCAGAGGGGTAAGGAAGATTTCTCCTTCGGTGACTAAGAGTCTGGAACCTCTTGGTTCCCGGAGTGGCTGTCCTGTGGGCGTGGAACTCCTGCTGCTCTGTCTCCTGGGGTTTTTCCACTGGTCCAAAGCAGCCTGGCAGGGAAGCTTCTCAGAGGGAGGCCACACCTCCTGCTGCAGAACTGCCCGAAGGCCACCTTGGTGGGCAGCTCCCTAGCTCTCAGCCTGGCCCTTCTCTCGATACTGGGCAGCAGATGTCATCCTGCTTGCTTCCTTCCCACCAGCCAGCTCTCAAGCAACCAAATCTTTCTTCCTTCCTTCCTTCCTTCCTTCCTTCCTTCCTTCCTTCCTTCCTTCCTTCCTTCCTTTCTCTTTCTTTCTTTCTTTCTTTCTTTCTTTCTTTCTTTCTTTCTTTCTTTCTTTCTTTTTTCTTTCTTGTTTTTCTTCTTTTCTTCCTCCTCCTCCTCCTCCTCCTTCTTCTTCTTCCTCTTCTTCCTCTCCTCCTCCTCCTTCTCCTTCTCCTCCTCCTCCTCCTTCTATTCCTCCTTCTTCTCCTCATCCTCCTTCCTTTCTTCTTTTCTTCTCCTCCTCCTCCTCCTACTCCTTCTCCTCCTGCTCCTCCCCCTTCTTCTCCTTTTCCTCTCCCTCCTCCTCCTACTCCTTCTCTGCTCCTCATCTTCTTCCTGATCTGTCTTCTCTCTTCTCCCCCTCCTCTCCCTCCTCCTCCTCCTCCTTCTCTTCTCTCCTCCTTTTTCTTTCTCCTCTTCTTCCCCGGCAGCAGCAGCCTCATCCTCCTACTCCACCCCACATTCTCCTCTTCTCACCTGGTAGTAGACACTCAGAGATTGCTCCTAGTTCTCAGGAGTTATCTAGTGATTACTCCTAGTGCTCAGGTAACGGCATGTAGTTCTGGAGATCGAACACGGGTTGGTGTCATAGAAGGCAAGAACTTATCCCCCATGCTATCTCTCTGGTTCCAAGACTAAATTATTTCAGCAACCCAATGTTCTCTGTAACCAAAAAAGATTCTCTTAATATATCAGAAATTGGAGAAGGAGTACAGCAGTTAAGGTACTTGCTTTGTACTGACCCACACTGATTCCATCTCCAGCACCACTTATGGTCCCTAAACACTTATGATGTGATCCCTGAACACAGAGCCAAGAGTAAGTCCTAAGCACAATCCCAAAACCATAAATAAATAAACAAATAAATAAATAAATATGTGTACATCAGCTTGAATACTACTGGTTAAAACCCTAGCTGGTTAAAACCCTAGCTGAGCAGCACCAAATACTTAGATCCTGCCATTGAACCATTTGGTCCAGATGGTTATTTCCAAAAAGGGGCCTCCAGAATCCGGAGCAACTGCTAAGAAGACAAAAACAAAGAACATACCAGCTTGCACATCGTGTATAATGTATATGCCATTCACTCTTGACTTAAAATTCAATCTGAGAATGTAGATAGGTTTTTAGTTTGAAGTTGGAAGTAATTTTGCTAGGGAGTAGCAAGATCCAGCTCATATTTTACTAGATAACTTTGGTAGATGTTGAGAACAAACTTTTGATGAGGCAAAGGAAAATAAAGATGGGAACAAGTTCAAAGAAATGGGGATAAACAAGGGCTATACAAGGATACTTGAGTAGACGAGAAAGGTTGAGTTCCAGCTAGTTATCCTTCACAGGGTTGATAATGACTACTATTTCCCCAGTACCCATTCATATGAGTTGTTCAATCTTTTCTTTATAATTTTACCAGTAAAACTTATGAAGAATCTGAGAAAACATAGGTAGGGTAGAGAAAGTCTTCTCACTGACAATATTAACAAGTCTGATTTTACTTTTTCTTCTGAAATTTTTGTTCCTAGTCCAATAGTTACACATTTCCATTGCACCAGATAAAATGGGCCTTTGCCCCCAGCTCCACCCATTATTGCTCTAGAGGTTCCTGAGCATTGCCCTATGACTATGGAGATCCCTAAGCATTGTTTGGGACACATCCTTCCAAAAAAATTTTTTTTTAAAAAAGGAGGGGGGAAATAGATGGACTTTACTTGCCACATCACTAGGAGAAACAGTCTTAATCCAAGAGACATGAAGTGCCACTCAGGGTCCTTTTCTACAAGTGGCAGGGGAAAGGGGGCTCCCAAAAAAGCATGGAGCTCAGGAGTCTGGGGGACATTCCTGGTAATTCTTAATCAACCAAGCCAAGATGTTCAATACCTGCAGTGCCAGGGACTACCAGGACCATCCCAGAACTGCTCAGGGTCCTCAAGAGCTGTAGTCATTGGTGCTCAGAGGTCACATGATCCTGGGCACAAAACTGGTTGGGCATCCCCAGTACCATTTCTCCAGCCTCCCAGGGTCATTTCTTCATTAAATTTTTACCAGTCGGCAGCAAGAAAATAATAATGAGAGCTTTTGTAAAGCCAAATTTATTCTTTTTTAAAATATGCTTGTTTTTTCTATAACATAACCTTTCAGAAAACTTGGAATAAGATTGTTGTACTTTATAAAGTCATGATGGTGACATGATGGTACTTGTGGTGTTTTCTTAACCATATAATTATTCAGGGGCTGAAGAGACAGTACAAAGGGGAAGGTGCTTGCCTTGTATACAGCCAACTTGGGTTCAATCCCCCAACTCCCCATGTGGTCCCCCAGCACTTCCATGAGTGATCCCTGAACACAGATCTAGGAGTAAGCCCTAGAGTTAGGACCATAGTCAGATGTGCCCCCCACAAAAAAATCAAAATACAAATCACTGTCACTGTACTTCCATTGTTCATCTATTTGCTCGAGAGGGCCCAGTAACATCTCCATTTTGAGAATTGTTAGTGTGTTTGGCATATCAAATACGTCGTGGGTAGCTTGCCAGGCTTTGCTGCACGGGCGAGATACTCTCAGTAGCTTGCTAGGCTCTCCAAGAGGGGCGGAGAAATCGAACCCGCCTCAGCCAGGCTGGCTGCACACAAGGCAAACGCCCTACCATTGTAGCTGAATGAATTTCTTTACAAAAAAGAACTATATAGTTGTTTATTTAATATATGTTACATCAAGATGCTACTGCTATCATTCTGGTACCTAGAAAACT
>JAOXYA010005784.1:0-14329 GCA_028565675.1 Sorex palustris | reverse complement strand
CACGGCAAAGCCTGGCAAGCTACCCATGACGTATTCGATATGCCAAACACAGTAACAACAAGTCTCACAATGGAGACATTACTGTGCCCACTCGAGTAAATCGATGAACAACGAGAGGGCAGTGCTACGGTGCAGTGCTACTGCAGTAAAATACTTCTTATGCTACTGAGATTTTTGATACCCTGAAATGTTGTTTCAGACCAGTGAACACTCTTGATCATGGCCCCGATACTAGTTAGCGGGGAGGAGGGAATGCGGAAAGTCCTTCCAAGGCTGAGTGAGCAGGAAGGGGTTTGGGGTTCGCTCTGGTCTCAGAGCTAAGCCTGATGGTGGGAAGCATGGTTCTGAGCCTGCTTTTGAGTTTGACCTGCATGTGGTTATCGAGTTGGACCTGCCGGTTTCTAGAGAATCTCTTCCA
Source organism: Sorex palustris (assembly GCA_028565675.1). Taxonomy (NCBI): domain Eukaryota; kingdom Metazoa; phylum Chordata; class Mammalia; order Eulipotyphla; family Soricidae; genus Sorex; species Sorex palustris. The sequence continues at coordinate 13,911 of JAOXYA010005784.1, read as the reverse complement.
CCCCCTCTCAGATTTCCCAGACACGACAGTCTCTGTACCCACCTCCACGGTCCCAGTCGCTTTCCCATTTAGAGGCTCAGTGCTGACAGGTACTGCCAGAGGTGAGCCCCGGGCAGGCAGACACCCACCCAACACTGGTTTCATGTGGCCCACTGGGGTGTGTGTACAGAGACAGTCATGCAAGTGTCCTCTAAGGCAGGATGAGGACTCTGTCCTCTCACAAGTCCCTGGCATCAGGTAAACACATCTCTAAGCTATCTCTGACTTCAGTCATTTTTGTTTTGTTATTTGGGGAGGAGGGGAGTCTGGACCATACTGGTTGGGCTCTTCTTGGCTCTGTGTTCAGGAGTGGCCCCTGGTGGTGCTCCAGAGACCATATGTGGTACTGGCATTAGAACCTGGGTTGGCTGCATTCAGGACAAGTGGCTTCACCCCTTGTACAATCTCTCCATCTCAGTTCTTTACATTTTTATCTCATGGGAAGCAGGGATTGTTTGGGTCATCCTGGCAATACTCGGGGGACTGTGAGGTGCCAGGAATTTAAGCCAGGGCTCCAAGGTACAACACATGCACTCCAGCTCTCTGGACTGTCTGCCCAGCCCTCTCTGCATTCTTGGTTACCTCCTAACACCAGCCCTGACTGCCCATCAGCAGTTTTGACTTGGAGGGAGTTGCCTTTGAGCATCTGCGGGTTCTCTCTGGACTCTGAGGTGCACTTGGCAACAGAGAAACCGCAGCAGAGAAGCCCTGGAGTGGGATTCGGGCTGGGCTGTTCCCAGCCTTGCCCTGCACAATTAGGCACGTTGCTCACTCGACCTCTCAACAGTCCCCCTTGACAATATAATTCTCATCCGGCTGCCCACTTGGCGGGAGGAACTTACAGCAATCAACAGCCCAATGGAGAGGAGCTGAGAGCCGGTGCTCCTGACTAGGGCTTGGGAGAGGCCTGCGGTACCCTGCTCTGGGCCCACGTGAATCCAGCCTGAGCCACAGACCCAGGCTACCATGCTGCCTCCTGCCTCCTTTGTCAGGTTCCTTGCTGTGCAATCTCCTCACCTTTCCCAGGGGCCATCACAGGGTCTGTGGAGGAGCTCAGCTGTGACCTATCCCGGGGACACAACTTCCTGAAGGGTGGCAGCCTCCTCCACCCGATTTCTCCCCCTGCCATTGAGGTCATCCTCCGGTGGCCTCATCTTAGCCAGGACGATGACAAACTGCTCCGGCCCTGTGCTCTCAGCTCCTTCAGCAGCACCCTGTAGGCAGTCAAGTTCAGGGAGATCACTCAAGACAGTGAGGGGTGGGGTGCAAGGCGGTTGAACAGGAAGTCCTGGGGAGCCCCTACCACTCACTCTATCAGGAACAGGAAGTCCTGGGGAGCCCCTACCACTCACTCTATCAGGCTGGCCTGGCACTCCCAAGATAAGACTCCCCATGCTCGGTTCATCCGGTAAAGAGCTGGGGTTCCCTAACTGTCCCACCATCGGGGGCTGCTTCTCCTGCCTTGGGTATCCCTAGGCTCCTGGGGAGGGCCCGAGGGTGGTGCATGCAGAAGAGGTTAGATTTTCCTTTTAGAGCCTAAATAGGTTTCCAGGATTCCTCCCTTGGCACAATGACCCGAAGGCCCAGAGGAAAGAGCCACAGCCCCAGAATTAGGTTTATCAACCCCTCTGCTAGCTTAGGGACCTGAAACCCAGCTGGGTCAGCTACATTCTGTTCTCTCCTCTGTAGGAATGAGCCATGGCCTGTGGCCAACACTCAGGGGAACTGGAAATCAGACTCTCTGGAATGGTCTGGAAGAGGTAGACCATGGAGAGAAGTGGTCATTGGGATTTGGGAACTCCACCGAGAGACAGCCTGGGCTGGACCAGCACCTTGTCCTGAACCTGAGAGAGCCTGGAGACTTCCTCTGGAAACTGTCATTCCTGTAAATACACACACACACACACACACACACTCACACACACACACTCCACACACACTCATACACACACCACACTCACACACACTCACATACCAAACACACACACACCCACTCACACACCACACACACACTCACACACACACACACACACACACACACACCAGCTAGGTTCACAGAGTGGCTTTGTGCTCCTCCAAGCTGCCTGGAGGCTGGGATTCTATCCATGTTAAGCATCCTGCCTGGTGACCTCTGGGAGCAGGGGGTGGGGGTTGGTCAGAGGCAGATCCCTATAGTCCTGTGAGAGCCACACACAGTCAGGCAGTGAGGCACTCATGACCAGGGCTGGCCGCACATTGTACCACTGCAGACCAGTCTCTCTGCAGTGACAGCACAGCCCCTGGACTGTGACCAGATAAAGAGCTTTTGGGCTTTGGTCATGAGTGCCCGCTGGCCTGTAGGGGGGATGGTTACCACATCCCTGGGGATGGAGCACTTTTATCCAGCCCCTTCCCCCCTCACCTCTAACTTCGGGCTCAGCAGTCCAGCTGCCTGGATAGCCAGCAGGCAACTATCTCCAGCTCAAAAGGGTCAGGTTGGGGCCGCTGTCTGACTGTCTGCCCACTCAGCTGTTCTAGTCTTTTCCTCCTGGCTCACGATCACCCCCTCAGAGACCACCCCCCCCTCTTCTTGTGTCTTGCGCCCATCTCAGCAGAGCTTGTGGATCCTACTTTCACAGGAGATTTGGAACCTGATCACTTCCACCACTCCGGGAGCCCTGGCTGGCTTCTTGCGTAGATTAACTGCAAACCCATCCCCCAGCCTGCTCTGCTCTGGTCAGTAGTCAGCCCAATCCTTGTAAACGAGATGCTGGGTCACATCATTCCCTGACTCATGGCTTTCCAATGTCCCCTCCCCCTGACCTTAGGAGCCAAAGCCCAGATCCTTACCAGAAGCCTCAACCATCAGGCTCTATCAGGCTTCTCCCTGTCAATCCCTGCACACCTCCCTGCCACCTGCCCACCTCCCCCTGCTGCTTCAAGACCACATCAGACACCCTCAGCCTCCCCTGTTGAGGGGAGACCTGGCTCACTCCACCCACAGTCTACAACCTCCAGTTTCCTCACCCCTTCCTAGTTTCAATGTCACTCTTAAGGTCTCACCCCTTCCTAGCTTCAGTGTCACTCTCAGGCCCACCCTCACTAATGTACTGAACATGAACCCTTCTTTCTCTCTCTTTTTTCAATAGCATGCACCATCTTCTAAGACTCAGTTGTTTTCAAAGGGTGGTGCCCAGACCAACAGTGGTGGCATCAACCTGGGAACTTGTTAGCTATACAAATCCTGCTGAGTGGGAAACTCAAACTCACAGCCTTCCTCTGGTGACCCTGACATTCGTGAGGGCTTGAGAGCTTCAACTCACTTTCCCTCTTATTGTCCCTGTGGGACTAACATGAAAGCTCTGTCCCTTCTTTTTCCCTCCCAGACACCGTCCTCTGCCTGCATTTGACTGATACTCTGAGTCCATTGAGTGAATGGAGACTGTTAGTACCGAGAGTTCTGAGCAACTAGCATCCATTTCTGCAAAGAAGACAGTATATGTGGTGATGGTGGTGGTGGTGGGAGGGGGATCCCAGGGGAAGGGAAGTGCTGGGGATTAAAGCCAGGGTATCACACCTTTGATATTAATTAAGTGCTCTACCTCTGAACCATATCCCAGTCCAAAGGAGATATTCTTATTCCTATACTGAAAACAAGGACACAGCAAAGGTATGTGGTGCACATATGTGTATGTATGTTGTGTATCTGTGTGTATGCCTGTATGTGTGTGCATGTATGTGAGCAAATGCCTGCCAGGGTCACAGAACAAGCAAGGGGTAACAACCAATCACATGGACGCTGAAGCATCATACTCACATGGCCTTCTCTCTCACATCTCAACACAGTCAGTTTTGTCAAGCACCATCCTGGGCACATAAGAACACCTTTGAGGATTTGCAGGTTCTCTCCATACACTAGACAAGATGTCACCATGTCTACACCACGACAGGCCAGGCAGGACGGGTCCCTGTGTAGGGAGCTGGCAGGATGCTCAAATGCGAGTCTTCTAGTCCATATGCCCGGGATGTCTTTCCAATCACTTGGGTTTTTAATTTTTTTCAATGATGTTTTATCATAGTCAGAGTATAGGTTTTGTATTTCTTCTCTTAAATTTACTCCTAATTATTTCATTCTTTTAAGTACTATTTTAACCAAAATTCTCCCAGCTTAATTTTGTTTGCTCATTGTTTCTATACAGAAACACTATTGATTTGTGTATATCAATCCTTTATCTTGCAATCTTGCTGAGCTCTTTACTAGTTCTAACAGTTTCCCAGCAGGAGACCCAAACCACAACAACCAAACTTAAAAATGTGCTTGTCTCAGGTAGGGCGTTTGCCTTGCATGCGGCTGACCCGGGTTCGATCCCCAGCATCCCATATGGTCCCCTGAGCACCGCCAGGGGTGATTCCTGAGTGCAGAGCCAGGAGTAGCCCCTGTGCATTGCCAGGTGTGACCCCAAAAAGCAAAAAAAAAAAACAACCAGAAATGACCACTGAGCATCGCCGGGTGTGGCCCCTAAAACCAATAAATGAATAAACTAACAAATAAATATATTTGTTCATGAAGGTAAAAAATAGAAGAATTCTTTCTGACAGTGCTCAGGGGATCCTATAGGATGCAGGGGATTGAACCCGGGTCCCCCCATCCTGTCTCTCCAGGCTTCTGTCTAGACCCGTGGCATGTAATTGGTTGGAAGACACGGGTCCAGGTGCTACTCCGGGCACCAGGAGGACGCAGATGGGCGAGGAGGTGGCAGAGTGGCTAGTCCAGGGGTGCATGAGCACGAGGGCGTTTTGGGGGACAGGGAAAGTTGTGCCTGGCACGTGAGGCCCTGAGACACACTCACCTGACTGTCCCCCAGCCTTTTGCAAGAGGACACCCCCTCAGGTGGAGTGCATGTTTGGGGGGACCCCACAGGTGGAGCGGGTCTTGGGGCACCTCTTCAGGTGGGGCGTGTCTTCAGGGTGCCCCTCAGGTGAAGCATGCTTGGGGCACCCCCTCAGGTGAGGCACTCCCTCAGGTGGGGCACGTCTTCGGGCCACCCTCTCAGGTGAAGCGCTCCTTGGGGTGGGGTGTGTCTTGGGGAGCCCCCACAGATGGGGCATCCCCTCAGGTGGGGCATTTCTTCAGGATGCCCCTCAGGTGAAGCGTGTTTGGGGCACCCCCTCAGGTGAGGCACTCCCTCAGGTGGGACACGTCTTCGGGCCACCCTCTCACGTGAGGCGCCCCTTTGGGCAGGGTGTGACTTGGGGCAGATGAGGTGTCCCCTCAGGTGGGGCATGTCTTTGGGGTGCCCCTCGGGTGGGGCGCCCCTCAGTTGGGGTGTGTTTTGGGGAGCCCCCTCAGGTTCGGTGCCCCCCTCAGGTGGGGTGTTGTCTTTGGGGCACTCCCTCACGTGGACGCCCCTTCAGGTGGGGGTGTGTCTTGCAGACGCCTCCTCAGGAGCTGCGCCCCCTCAGGTGAGGCATCCCCTCAGGTGAAGAGTTCTCTCAGGTGAGATGTTACCTCAGGTGAGGTGTCCCCTCAGGTGAGGCGTCCCCTCAGGTGAAGAGTTCTCTCAGGTGAGGTGTTTCCTCAGTTGAGGCGTCCCCTCAGGTGAGGCATCCCCTCAGGTGAGGAGTTCTCTCAGGTGAGATGTTTCCTCAGGTGAGGTGTTTCCTCAGGTGAGGCATCCCCTCAGGTGAGGAGTTCTCTCAGGTGAGGTGTTTCCTCAGGTGAGCGTCCCCTCAGGTAAGGCGTCCCCTCAGGTGAAGAGTTCTCTCAGGTGAGGTGTTTCCTCAGGTGAGGCGTCCCCTCAGGTGAGGCATCCCCTCAGGTGAGGTGTTTCCTCAGGTGAGGCATCCCCTCAGGTGAAGAGTTCTCTCAGGTGAGGTGTTTCCTCAGTTGAGGCGTCCCTTCAGGTGAGGCATCCCCTCAGGTGAGGAGTTTTCTCAGGTGAGATGTTTCCTCAGGTGAGGTGTTTCCTCAGGTGAGGCGTCCCCTCAGGCAAGGCGTTCCCTCAGGTGAGGCGTCCTCTCAGGTGGACTCCAGAGGCCGGGAGCTCACCCTGGGGAAGGGTCTGGCCCCTCTCGCACCCCGGACAAGCCTCCCGGGAGGCCCCGCGGCCGGTTTTATCGGCCGGTTTTATTCACGCCGCGCTCCTGACTCACAAATTATTCACGAGCTGCTCTATTTTTAAACGCGAATTAGCGGCTGTTTGACGGGGCAGAAGGGCCCGTCCTCCCCCGGGTGCCGCTCTGGACTATTTCGGGGGACACCGTCCCATTTCGGGGTTGCCCGCTTCGACCGGCTCGAAGTGGCCGCGCCAGCCACGCCCCCGGGATCTCCTGGCCAATTGGCAGGCCGCGCGCTTAGCACATGACTTCTCCCCGCCAATCAGAATCCGAGGCAGCTGCAGGGTCCCGGGCCCTCCGCGCCGACCTCCTGCAGGGGGCGCTTCTGAGCCACCGGCTGCGCCTCAAGAATTCCCACGTAGGCCTGAGCGATAGTACAGCGGGGAGGGTGTTGGCCTTGCACGCTTGGGACCCCGGGTTCGATCCCGGGTATCCCATAGGGTCCCCCGAGCACCGCCAGGAGTGATTCCTGAGTGCAGAGCCGGGAGTCAGCCCTGAGCATAGACGGGTGTTGCCCAAAAAGAAAATTAATTAAATAATTAATTAATTAAAGAATTCCCAAGGGGAAGGGGAGCAACCCCCACTGAGAGGGGCCCTGAGTGATAGCATAGAGGGGAGGGCGTGGGGCTGGAGTGACAGCACAGTGGGGAGGGCGTTTGCCTTGCACGTGGCCGACCCGGGTTTGATTCCCAGCATCCCATAGGGTCTCCCGAGCACCACCAGGAGTGATTCCTGAGTGCAGAGCCAAGAGTCAGCCCTGAGCATCTCCGGGTGGGACCCAAAAAGCAAAAAAAAAAGAGGGAAACGAGGGGAGGGCGCTGGCTTTGAATGAGGACTCCACAGATTCGGTCCATGGTACCCGCTACGGTCCTCCGAGCCCTGCCAGGAGTGATCCCTGAGCATAGAATCGGAAGTCATCCCTGAACACCGCTGGGTGTGGCCAAAAGAAGAGAACTCCCACTAACGGTCTAGAACTTCCGGATTGGGGTGCAGGAATAAGTTCCTGTCCACAAGCAGTTCTCACACAGCAAATGGCTCCTTTGCGAGGAAGAAAAAGTCTGTCCACTTGTCTCTGAGCCCCGTCCTCTGCCCTGCTCTGCCGTCTGTGGATCCTCCACCCTTCATTACCCCACCAGAGCAGGTTCTTTGGGCATCTGACTTGGGCTGTGGTGAGAAGGGGCAGGTCTCATTCAGCAAAATCCGAAGAGCAGAGGTGGGCATCTGGGTGAGAAAAAAGTAATAAGCCCAGTCTACCTATGACATTCTGGAATGTTCTGAACCATTCCGGGACATTCCGGAATGTTCTGGACCATTCCAGGACATTCTGGAATGTTCTGGAACATTCCAGACCGCCCCCCCCTCCTTTCCTGGCGGCCTACTCTGTGCACCACAGCAGCCAAGGGAGCGGCTTCCTCCTCATGAACTCCTCCTGGAAAGCGTCACGTTTCCCTGCTGCCTGCCAGCACGGTAACAGACAGATAATGTTCTGTGTCATTAACACATCCCCGTCTATTTAAAAACCTCCAGAGAAGCGGGCAGATGAGCCTGGAGTTCGCGCTGCTGCAGGGATGAGAGCCTCGCTAATTATAAACAGTGTCCTCAGAACTCCAGAGACACGGGGGTGGGGGAGAGGCCCACGGCCCCCCACGCACCAGGGCCCCGCAGGCAAGACGCGGGTGGGGCTCTGCACCAGAGTGGACACAGGACATCAGGTGCAAGGACATCAGGTCACTGTGTCGGCCAGAAACCAGGCCTGCCCCAGCACCCAGCCAGGGAGAAACTTCCAGACTTGAGCTTCCAGGTCGCCCTGGCCAGGCTCCGCCCCCAGTACTGACCCTCCAGGTGACAGTGGCCAGAAGCTGGGCCAGGACGTGCCCTCCCACATCTGTCCCCTCCCCCACCTAGCAGCAGCATCTGGGACTGACCTTCTGCCCTGTCTCCCCCACATTTCTGCTCCAGCCTTCCTGCGGATGCTTCTCCCCTCCCCCCAGGCATGCTGTGGGTGTGTGAATCACCCTCACTCCAGTGAGGGTCCAGCTCTGTCTGCAGTGAGGGGCTGGGGACCCGGGCTCAGGACCTGTGAGGCTCTGCTGCTAAGGACGGGGGACAAACTCAGGGCCACGAGCCTACAAAACACTGGGGGGATTCCAGCCCCCCCCCGATAGTCCTGGATGATGATGGTGGACAGACAGGCAACTGCCTTCCTAAGACAATCTGATTTGGGTCTAGGGATATACTTATGTATACACCCATGCACGTACACATGCACACACACATGCACATACACATACACGCATACACATGCATGTGCATACATGCACACACGTGCACATACACATGCACACACAGACATGCACACATGCATACACATGCATGTGCATACATGTACACATGCACTACACATACTTGCGCGTGCACATACATGCACATGCACATGCACGCATACACATACATGTGCATACAGGTACACAGGCACTACACATACAGGCACATAAACACATACATGCCTGTGCACATACACACGTGCAGGCAACTGACATGCACTTACATGTACACGCACGCAGTGAGCACATGCAGACACATACACATATGTACGCATTCACATATACATAGTACACACACACACACACACACACACACACATGCACACAGCAAACACCTCCCTTTCCTTTCTGCTCGCCCAGGAATTCGTGACAAAATCAAGGCCTTGGGCGGCAGAGGAAACAGAATAGGGCTGTGTCCAGGGGAAAGGGTGAGACTGGAGGTCAGTCTCGGGACAGTGCCGGGGCAGCTGCTCCTGACTGGAGCCGAGCGGGGAGACTCCGGGGCAGCCGCCAACAGCCGTCAGGGCCTCTGCTCCGAGCTCAGGAGCCGGGAGGGGCGCGCGGCCGGAGGCCTCAAAGCAGATGGCAGAGGATCTCTGTGGAAGACTCACTGCGTAACGAGGCTGCTGAGGGCATAGACCGGGCCTGCCAGCAGTAATTAGCCGGGATAAATAAACCGAACCTGCCTGCCCAGAGATCTGGGGACCGCACTTCAAACAATGCTAACGCCTGTGGCCGAACGTGGGGGCAAGGCTGCCTTTAGGGGGGTTGCCAGCTAGCTTCAGCTCCCGGGGCCAACTCGCCCTGGCTGTACCGGGGTACTCGGACCAGCTCTGTTTGCAGCTGGCCCACATCACACAACAGCAGGTGCGTCCCCGAGCAGAACGCTCTCCAGTTTGATGGGGGGACAGCCCCGTGCACCTCAGAATCACTGGAGGGGCAATGCTGTGGGTCCTTCTGGGCAGACACCTCCAACCCTGCTCTCAGCAGCTGGAGTTGCCCTGAGCCTCCCCCGCCCCAAACCAAACAAATAGCAATTAGTTATCACAAATTGACTTTTTTTTTTACTTTTTCATTTTATTTTTTTGCTTATTTTTGGGTCACACCCGGCGATGCTCAGGGGTTACTCCTGGCTTTAAACTCAGGAATCACTCCTGGCTGTACTCGGGGGACCCTATGGGATGCCAGGGATCGAACCCGGGTCGAACATGTGCAAGGCAAACGCCCTACCCACTGTGCTATGTCTCCAGCCCCCCCCCAAATTGACTTTTATTGATTTATTTTCTAATAGTTCTATTTGCTATTCAGTTTATTATTTATTTATTTATTGCTTTTTGAGTCACACCCAGCGATTCACAGGAGTTACTCCTGGCTCTTGCACTCAAGAATTACTCCTGGCAGTGCTCAGGGGACCATATGGGATGCCGGGAATCAAACCCGGGTTGGCCACATGCAAGGCAAACGCCCTACCCGCTGTGCTATCGCTCCAGCCCCTAGTTTATTTATTTTTATTTCAAGTACTATGGAATAAATTTGTTATATGCCTGCTGGAGGGGAAGACACCCCAGGGGTGAAGGCAGGATAGCAGGTGGGGTGCTGGCTCCACCCCTGCACCCCTGAGCATCACTTGAGAACCCCCCAATCAGTCAAACAATCACAGACCTGCTCTCCCAGAGGAGGCGGTGCTTCCCCAGAAGGCTGAGAATGCAGGCAGGATGGGGGCTGCAGATCATTTCTAGGGGTGCAGTGCCCCCACATACCCTAAGATGTGAGGCCGGTGAGAACACAGTGTGACCGAGATGACGCCCTGTCAATAGCATCCTGGGGGCTTGCCCCTACTTCAGAGCCTGCACAAAGCATTCCTGTGACAAACCAGAGTCCGGTGTGTCCACCACCCCTCTGGGACCCCCCCCCCCAACACGTCCTCCAGGGAAGCCCACTCCAGACTCGTCTGCTCAGCACCATGGACAGAGCCAACATCCTTGGTGGTTTGGGGTTTCACTCCCAGACATCCAAGAAGACAGATAATCAAATGTGGGGGCCGGAGGGTTGGGGTAGGGGGGTGGCCCCAAGCCTTGCACGCCCTGAGTTTGATCCTTGGTACTGCATGGGTACAGCATTGAAGAAAATCCATACATACACCCCCCCCTCAAATCAAACTATAAATGTGGGTCCTGCAAAAACGTCCCCTCCCGCTAGTCACCCGATGCTTGCTGAGGTTCAGAATGAGGGAGGGGACGCCCACAAACGCTGCTCAGGATGCTTTAGTTGCAGGGGACCCCACCCCCACCCTCCCCACTGCCCTGGGCTTGCAAACTAGCGGCGCGCTCCCCCTAACGCAGCCCCGCGGCGCCCCCTGGTGGAGCGCCCGCGGCAGCACATCTCCCGCCGGGGCACTGCACCTACACACGTGCGGGGAATTTCGGGCGCACCTGCGTCCACGTGCATGCATGCACACAGACGCAGGGAAATGCACGCACACACCCACTGCACCGCCAGGCAGGAGCGCGCCCAGGCAGGAACGTCCCCCACAAGTTGCAGAAACAGGGACTGGGATGAATTCCATGAACAGCAACTTTGTGGCTCTCTGGACCTCTCCCCTGCCCCAAGACTGAGCGGGGCAGGAAGCCGCTGACCACTTTATCACTGCATTCCTGAGGGAGGAGGATGGCTTTAGGGGCTCGGGCAGACCCCCATAGAGTGAGACCACAGTGGGTCCCGGAGGGGAATAGTCTTGGAGTAGTTCCGCTCTGCTCAGTCTGGGCTCTGCATCGAGGAGGTCCTGGGGGTCTGGAGCAAAACCTGACAACAGGAGGGAGGGCTGTGGACTTGGGTAGCCGGCCTGCAAGTCTGAAGGTGGAGGCAGGAACGGGGTGCTAGGCTCACTGCCGCCACCCTGTGGTAGCGTCAGGAAAGGCAACCAGAAGCCCCAAGTCTCCATCCTCCCTCCATCCTCCCTTTCTTCAGTGCCCTACGCCTGCACCCCTCCACTGCCCGCGGTGCCACGTGGCCAGAGAAGCAGGCAAGGCCCGGATGAAGGTGCCCTTCCTTAGCAGTTCTTGCACACGCGTTCACCAGGGCTCACTAGCTTTATTTTGATTTTTTTTTTTTTTTTTTTTTTGCTTTTTGGGTCACACCTGGCTATGCATTAGGCTCATGCACTCAGGAATCCCTCCTGGCGGTGCTCGGGGGACCCTATGGGATGCCGGGGATCGAACCCGGGTCAGCAACGTGCAAGGCAAATGTCCTACCCGCTGTGCTATTGCTCCAATCCCAGCTCACTAGCTTTAAATACATGTGCGTACCCTCAACTTGTTGGAAAACCTCTCCTCAGGGCAAATGCAGTTCCTCCAAGGCTCCCAACCAGAGAACCCTGGGTCAGGTCCGAGACCTCTAATTCAGAGCCCCCAGGACACCCCCTGCCCCAATCCTACGCTCAAAGCAGGGATTTTCAGCAGAAAATAACTCAAGCTGGGAAAACCAAGAGTTGCTTTTTTCTTGGGGGAGGGGGAACAGGGGGTTCACTGGGGTGCTCAGGACTTAGGTTAACTCCCAGCTCCAAGACCCCAATGTGGGACATGGGCCGACAGGAGGGGGCGCTCAGCACCTGAGGCCACACTAAACGCTGGGGTGTCCCCAATTTTTTTTGTTTTTGTTTTTGCTTTTTGGGTCACACCCGGCGATGCTCAGGGCTTCCTCCCGGCTCTGCACTCAGGAATCACTCCTGGTGGTGCTCGGGGGACCCTATGGGATGCCGGGGATCGAACCCGGTCGGCCGCGTGCAAGACAAACGCCCTACCCGCTGTGCTATCGCTCTGGCCCCACTAGGATCATATTTTGGGAAGAGCTACACAGTATTAAGAACTTAAGCAAAAGAAAAAAGGGATGGCGTGCAAAATAAATAAATAAGTAAATAAGAACAATTCTTCCTAAAAAGAATTTAAAAGGAACTGGGGTTATTTTAGGGCAAGGTAATGATTGTGTAAGCACCTTAGATTTCATTTTTTATTTTTGACTTTTTGGCAGTGCTCAGGGATCACTCCTGTCTCTGCACTCAGGAATCAGTTCTGGCAGGGCTCAGGGGACCCTATGGGATGCCGGGATCGAACCCGGGTCAGCCGTGTGCCAGGCAAATAAATGCCTTCCCCGCTGTACTAATGTTCTGGCCCCCCCCCCCAGCCTATTTTTGTCTATAAAGTTTTATTGAGATAGAGTCATGCTCATTCCCCTGACCCTGAAAGAGCCCCCCAATATGCCATCAGGCTACACTAGCACGTGACAGGGATGAATGGAGACGTAACTGGCGCCCGCTCGAGCAAGTGATTGTGTATAGCTACTTTCTCCCTGCTGAAGGGGCTCTGTCATTCTAACAGTGAGAGTAACTGCTCACAAAGCCTCAAGTGTTTTCCATCTGCCTCCTTGGCATGTTTTTAGAATCTTAATCTGCTGGGACGGGTGGGTGGTGTGTGTCTGTCTGCGTTCTGCACACACGTTCCTGGAGGGGAGCAAATGCTGTTCCCGGGCCTTTTTCTTTTTCTTTTTTCTTTCTGGGTTGCACCCAGCGATGCACAGGGCTGACTCCTGGCTCTGCACTCAGGAATCACTTCTGATGGTGCTCAGGGGATCCTATGGGATGCTGGGAATCGAACCCGGGTCGGCCACGTGCAAGGCAAACGCCCTCCCTGCTGTGCTATCGCTCCAGCCCCTGTTCCCGGGGCTCTGTACCTTGGGTTGCCAGGCGTTCACGCGGCCCTGCGCGTTGAGACGGGCCCGGGCGGGCTTCCAGTAATCCCCCCACCAGGACTTCTTGAAGGACGAAGCTGTGATCTGCTCGTCCTTGATGTGCCCAGTCTCCATCCCCAGCGGCGTGGAGCAGCCTGTTGGGAGGAAAATGACACCAGCGTGAAGCACCCACCGAAGAGTCCCCGCAGAGGGGCAAGACCCAGCTCTGAGTCGCACATCGCAGGGGGCAGGGCTGTCCACGGGCTTCCCACGGGCCCCGGAAGGATCCTGAGTGTCGCCTACTGACAAATGCACCAGCGGGAGCCTGCTAGGGCAGGGCCCTGAAGCCTAGTGGTCTGACACGAGTTGGACCTGCTAGAGCTCTGCTCACCTCGCCCCTGCAGGGGAGAGGTGGCCTCACAACGGGCACCACCTCCCAGCCCTCTCGCGTCTCAGAAATGCGCCTGTCATGTGCCGCCCGGAGCCAAGGGCGTGTCCCCCCACCCAAGGAGAGGCTGGGACCCCCCCAACCCCACGAAGGGCTTGTCCCAGAGTCCTCCAGCTGAGGCCAGGGAGGACCTGCTCCTGCCCTGGACCCGAATGGTCCAGAGTGGGCAACGGCACCAACCAAGCTTCTGGCAGGGCTCAGGGGGGCGCAGAGCAAGAGACCCAGGACCTGGCGGTGGGCTGTTCCTGCTATGCTGCTGCTGATTGGATGAGGAGAGGGGTC